>VWZG01007996.1:74426-187557 GCA_013396735.1 Grallaria varia | reverse complement strand
TGATATGTCCTTAATAGGCTTCTGGGACAGAATTTTAAACTTATATTTTTATACTATTTTGTTTTTGGTTTAGTTTATTATATTTTGTTATTTTTACCTTATATTTGCTTTTTCTAATAATAATATTAGATAATATAAACCAGTATGATGCAGTGAAAAGTTCACAAAAGGTATTTCATAGTGAAATTCTGTTATGCTAAAATACAATATCCATTAGAAAAATTATTATTGAGTGGAATTTATATTTAAGAATTGTTCACCAGCTGTTGAAACTGGAGAGCGCTTGATAGCAATAATGAAGAATAATAATAAAATAATCTAGAATTAGATCAGCCCTGTACCTTCAAGCAAAGAAAAGACATCTTGTTTTATATGCTTTAATTTTACTGTCTTCATGCTATTTTTCCTAACCTTTTTAAAAGCATTACTTAAAAAAACGTTATTTTGAATTATTTTCTGTGGCTTTAAAGTTGAATAGATGGAGGTGGTTTTTTTCCACTGACAGATCATGAAACAGAAACTCTTTGCTGTTGGCTCCTGATCAGCTCGTTTTGCTAACATATCCATAATGAAACCATTACAGTTTGACCTCACAGAAACTGGAACACAGGCAGGATGCATTTTTGGCTCAAAAGCATGCAGAAAAAGTTCAAAGCATTAAGGATTACATGTCTATTGTGTTTGAATGATTTTTTCCTTTTTTTTTTTTTTTTTTGACTGTAACATTAAAGTTAAGGAGAGGGAAACTTTTACTTCTGTACTTTCTTAAGATGAATTTTCATAATGCACTGTAGGATCTGGATAAGTAAGGATTTCATTTTAATCTTATATAAGGTGGCTGCCTAGGAAAAAACAAAATAGAAAGAACACATGGGACTTTCAAGCCTTGCAAAAATGCTTGAGTTTTAAATGCTCAGGTATGCAATCTAAGCAATTTTATGACATCCTAAGCAAATGATTTATGGAAGGTGGGGGAAGAAACTCTTATGGCAAAACACATTTTGTAATTGGTTTTGTCTACAGAATTCCTGCTTGTTTGTGCTGCATTGTTTAGTCAACATAATTTATTTTACTGTGTTTTTAAAGATTATTTAATTTTTTATTTTCAGTTTAAATCTTTTCCAACTTATAAAATAGACAACACTTCATAGCTTTTGCAAATATTTACAGTCAAGAAAATTACAATTTCTCAATTCTAAATTTATTTAAGTATCTGATGTAGGAAATAGCTGGTAACAGAGCAGGTGCTCATCCTGTGCAGTAGGACACTTGAAATTAAGTTTTTCTTGTATCATAGCAGATGAATGATTTTAGATAATATTCAGTAAACCCAGCTGAGCTGAAATAAATATTTTCTTGCACATTCCTCAGAAAAAAACCCCAGGTTGCAGTAAAATGAAATTACACCTGTCCCAGGACAGGAGGAAGGGAATGCTTGGAGAGAAGATGAAGAATTTCAGAAAGCTGAAAACAAAGAGGCCTCAGTTCTTGAAGATGCCTGCTTTCAGTAACTGATTTTTCAAATTGCGAGTAAATGGAAATCAGCAGAGCTAACGGGGCCCTGGTCGCAGTCTTAGCTGTGAGGACCCAGCTAATTTTCTAGCTAATTGGAGCTACCACTACCAAAGCAGATCCACTGTACTAATGTTTCCATTATTTTGATTTCAGAGTATACTTGCAGATGTGAGTCCTGCAGTGAAAATAAGAGCTCAATCATACCAAAACAGGATGCTTGTTTCTATCAGCCTTAATACGAAGAGAATTAATAAAGAGAGAAAGTCAGCTAGCTTTGTGTTTCAAGTTAATTTCAAAGTAGAAGCTGGGGCTTTCCCATCTAAAGCTGTTGTAGTTTCACCAGCTCTTGCTATCTAAATCGGTGAAGTTTCATTAAAAAGCGTAGACCTGATTTAAACTTACTAAAGTTTTTTTGCTTGTCTCCACTAATTTTATTTGTTTGCAAAAAAAAATTAACTCTGTATTTGGCTAAATTTGTAATTTGAAAGGGATGGATTATTAATCTTGGGATCTCAGAGTCACAAATGTGGTTTAAGGTCATATTTCATTCCCAAAGGTCTTAGCTTAAAATTGTAGTCTACTGCTTGTTTTGTTTTGTTTTGTTTTTGTAAATTGTCTTTACAAATAGTTTTTTTTGTCTCTTGTTTTGTTCTTTGTTCATTTGTTCTATCAGAAATGATGCAGTTTGCTTAGTCTCATTATTGAAGCTCATGCTGTCTTAAGAATCTTTCTCACAGTTCTTCCTCAGTATTTTCCTTACAGGAGACAAAAAAAGTTTGCAAAGACAATGCCCCATTAATCAGATTGATTCCATGTCATTAATGACTATTAATTACAAGCAAGAAGAAAGAAATGTACCTCCTCAACCATTTTGTTTCCTTTCAGAGATATCTTTAGAGCCTTTTGAAATTTAAATAATTTCTAACAAAAATATGTTCCATCTCATCAGAAATACAATTTAATTCCAATACTGCTTGTTTTGAGATCAAAGCTCTATAAAAGAATGACACGATTTCGCTACAATAAATGGTTTGTGTTTCTGCTACATTCATATTCTGTTTATTTTCTTCTGATTTTAAGATGGGAAAAGCTAGCTGATTGTTCACTGAAACACAAATTGTTATTAAAGGCAGAGAGTCCACCTGCCTTATGCATCAAAAAATTAAGACCTTTAAATTACTTGGTGGAAATAGGCAGCTTCCTAAATGCAATAACATAAAATCTTTACTTCATAGCAATGTTTCATATCACATTATTAGAAATCTGTCAAGGAAATAAGGACTTGTAATTTTGATAATGGCAAAATTGGCAAGTAAGAGCATCACCAAATTCAGATATTATTGCGAAAGAAAGGGAAAATAATAACTTCCACACAAATATCTTAGATACCTGTCTAGCTATTAGAGTCCCCAAGGTAATGAAAACTCAAGAAGACTGACTGTCGAAGTACTTGCTAACTTCAGTGTGTCAGGATGGGCTCAGAGGAAACTCCTAATCCTCCTTTAAGCAACTGAGAACATAATTTGCATTGGTAGGCTCTTTACGTTCCTTCAATCACATGTCCACAGACTCAGCCAAAGATTAGAACTATTATCAGGGCATTAGTGGAAATGGTCCCAAGAGCTTTTCGATAGCACATATTTCAATCTTTCTCACATAGGAATAAGAGAGAAAAAATAGAGAACTGACTGCAGGTTACTGCTGTTAATGGAAAAGGTATTACATAATGTTATGAAGTATGAAAGCTTTTTAATATGATGGATGGCAAAGAAGTGGATGTTTAATGAGAGAGAACTAGCTTTCTGAAAAGTAAAATATAAAATGCTTTTGCATTAACAAATATGAAAAATCATGAATGGATTTAAAATAGAAGTCCACCTTTTTCACTTAAAATCATAGAAAAGAAAGCTGACAGGACATATGATGTAGGAGTAACAGTTATTGACTGTGAGATGCAGATCACAGAGGGAAAGAGATGAAAGAAAAATTAAATGGAGAATTTTTCCTGAAAGGTTGGCTAGTTGTCTACATTTTATATGTGAGCAAATAAATTGTGTGTGAAAAGAAGTGGTAGTTTGAATTGCATGTCCCTTTTGGAGTAATATGTTATCTTTTGTTTTAAAATATGGTTTACTGCTCAGGATATATTTCTAAGATTATTCAGTCAAAGTTTAGTTAATGCATGATGGCAACTGTAAACAGAGAAAAATAGGAACATAGAATTATAATAAAATTACTGTGAAAAAATGTAAAGTTCGAAATAAATAATTTTAACCTTGGAGGGACTAAATGGGAAACAGAGTGTGTGTAGTGTTTATTTAGCAGAGCACATCTGTTGTAAGGACTGATGCGAGCACTGGACAGGAGGGAACTCCAATATGTGGCAGTGAGACAGAGAAGATACTGCAGGCAACAGGCACTGAATTTAATTGCAGTGCAGGTAACTGAAATCACACCGATCCACAGCGTGTGACAGGAAAGCAGGAAGCTGCTCCGTAAAGGACAATACCTGCATGTCTTTGCACCCTACAGGATGAGTCCTACATTTTTTCATGTATTCACATTCCAGTCTAAACGAGGGAGAATTCAATGGAAAAGTAGAGGCCACAAGTGGCACCGACAAATGTTTAGAGGCAGTGATAAATATTTGTGTTAAAACAGTCCCCAAGATATACCCTTTCCGGGAAGCACAAAAGAAAACTTCTGTTCCACAGAGTGCAGAGGCCTTCCATTCAGATGATGTTCAATCTTTTATGCACAATTTGGTCTTTTATGCATATTATGGGACATTTTTAGTGATACCTCACAAAAACTCTCTCCCTTGTGGAATCTCACATTGGGGTCGGTTACTGGAAGGCAACAGCCATTACACTGGTAATTTGAGCTGGGACAAAATAATGGCATTGCATTATGAACCAATAACAGGATACTGATGTTTGTAGTATGCTCTTGCAGTGCACAATAATGAAGGGGAAGTATAAATTTAGAGTCAAACCTTAATTAGGCAGATGACTTTCCGATTCTGATGAACGCTGAAACTTACCCAGAATTTCAGTACTGACGCAGAGTGCTTGCAGTTAGGATGCTCAAGTCCCTACCAAGTAGTATTGCGGGGCCTATTTTCTTCACGTTTTACTGAATAAAGCTGAGCTGCTGAGCAGCTTTTCCAATCCCTTTGATTTGCATACAGTTTTATTCCTGTAGTGCCAGTGATCTTATGTCATTTGGCAGCACTCACTGCTGTGGTGAACACATGTCATGCTTTCAGTAGAGTGAGAAAGGCAATGAGAAAGAAAAATACTGGCATTTTGGGAGCAGTTGGTTTACTTTCAATCAGTGTGAGGAAACAGACACTTAGCTGATAAAAATTATTGCAGCATATCCTCTCAAGATATCTTCTGAAGTTTCAGATAGCCTCTAGAGTTTCAGGTGGAAAAGGTTGTGAACCTTCCCAGCATGGGTCATTTCTGGCTACAGAACACCTTGTGTGGGGAGGGCAGTGTTTAAATCAGCCTCTTGTGTTTTATCCAGTGTGAAGGGCACGCACAGGGAATGCCGTGGATGCAGCTCTTGTCATGTCCTGGAAAGCCTCGATATTGTCTGTTAGTTGTGTGGGGGGGAGGAATTGATAAAATAAACAAATATATGGAAAGATTAAGTCTGCCACAGTACTTACAGACTCAACCAGATTCCCTTCTGCTGCATAGTGGCATCAGTCAGAGTTTATAGTCACCTGTCACGTGAAAAGGGGATATTTCCTTGGCCCTCAGTGTGGGGAGATTTCCTTAACCCTTAATGATTTATTTATCTGTCAGTGCCGCCGGAAAGCTGAGACCCTTGTGCCTGACCAGTCTGTCAGCATCCCATTATGGGAACCCTTCACCAAACAATCCTGCTGGATTGGAGGATGATTCAAGTGCCCTTTTGGGGGGACTAAGCCAACAGCGTAGTAAGTGAGACCCCTCAGCAGGTCTCCCCACTTTATGTGAATGCGTTACCCACTGGCAGCTACTGCCAGTGCCCAGGAAGGACCACCACTAACAGGTTATGGACTAACACTCTTTATTAATATAAAATTGTGAGAGGACAAGGTTCAAAGATTGCTGGTAATAGTACCTGACTGCAAAAATTTTTATTTAATATTTAAAGCAATATGCAAACAAGGTCTTACCCCCAGTAAAAAATATTTAGCACACAGAGTACAGTTCTTATCCAAAGGTGTCCCAGTGGGAGAGAAGAGAGGTTTGACCCATCCACCAAACCCAGAAGTTAGGATGGAATCTTTCCTAACTTTTCCCCCATTTACTTGTATGCTATTTCTTTATGTTTAGGCAGAGTTTGAGTGACTTTAGTCATAAATACCTTTGTTGATGATTGGTGTAAAATTCTCTCACTTCATTTTTAAAGACACATTAACAAAAAAATATAGAGCACATGCCCAGTGGGGGGTAGTCATACCTTGGAGGTGGGTAACTTTGGGATGGAGGTGTGTGTTAATATTACAGTTAGGCTTTAATGGAGCAAGTTCATTGGAGACGAACAATTTTGTCACCGTGGTTGCCACAGCAGCAGGACATCTCCTATCTCCCTTGTTTGATAGGTGCTGTACAGTTTATCAGCTGCAAAGTTCACCTCCCTGCAAGGATTTCTACAGGGCCTGGCCATGGTGTCTCCACTCTGCTCCATCCTCTATTCCATCCCCCTTTGGCTGGTGCTTATGGATGCAGATCGTGCGTATGGGGAATCATCATGGAATAGGCTTTGAGCATGCCAGCTNTAACTTTTCCCCCATTTACTTGTATGCTATTTCTTTATGTTTAGGCAGAGTTTGAGTGACTTTAGTAATAAATACCTTTGTTGATGATTGGTGTAAAATTCTCTCACTTCATTTTTAAAGACACATTAACAAAAAAATATAGAGCACATGCCCAGCGGGGGGTAGTCATACCTTGGAGGTGGGTAACTTTGGGATGGAGGTGTGTGTTAATATTACAGTTAGGCTTTAATGGAGCAAGTTCATTGGAGACGAACAATTTTGTCACCGTGGTTGCCACAGCAGCAGGACATCTCCTATCTCCCTTGTTTGATAGGTGCTGTACAGTTTATCAGCTGCAAAGTTCACCTCCCTGCAAGGATTTCTACAGGGCCTGGCCATGGTGTCTCCACTCTGCTCCATCCTCTATTCCATCCCCCTTTGGCTGGTGCTTATGGATGCAGATCGTGCGTATGGGGAATCATCATGGAATAGGCTTTGAGCATGCCAGCTGCATTCCATCCAGGGAGTAACAGCTGCATTATACTCCATAATTTCCATATTGTTATAACTTCTGTTAGGATGTGAACATAACTTCTCAGTTTCCTATAATTTTTACCCCCACCATCTTCTCTCAGTCATATAAATGGAGAATGAAGTTGGGCTCCTCAAGGCTGAACTGCAGAACCTCTTTTACTTTGGTTTGTGGTTCTGTTTTAGTAAGNATTTATTTATTTATTTATTTATTTATTTGTAATAACCGTGCATAAGACTTCTGCATGTGCCCTCAGGTTTAGCTGTACAAGCCTCATAGTCCACTAAGTTAAATGTTCCTGTCATTTTCGCTAATTTTATAGATGTGGTGTAAGGGTTAGGAAACGCTGTTAAATATCTAGGAAACATATCAAAATCTGAAGATCAGAAAGACTCTATATAGAGCACAATCATCAGTCCATGTCTTCAAACATCTGCGACAGCTGACAGGCTCCTTGCTGGGCCAACATGCACAGCACAAAGGAGTCAGGAGTTGAGTGACCCAGGAAAACAGAGCATCAGAAAGAAAACTTCCCATTTGGCATCTCCTGCTTTATATGCTTATATTGGAAACTCCTTAATTCAAAATCCTGCTTGAAGACCCAGTGCTGAAGCCTCTGGGTCTTCCTAGAAATAAATGGAAACAGATTTAAAATGGTAATCTTCACTGGCCAGGAATTATTAAATAAATTCCTTGTATTTTCTATAGAGAGGCATTTTCTACCTCTCAGAATACACATTTATTACCAATCCCCAAACAGTTTGCTATTTACTGCCTGCTCACAGGTCAGGTCAACCAATTCAATTTTTTAATGTCCAGCCATGACTTTAGGTCATTTAATTTAAGACAATTAGTAAGTTGTTAGAAATTTCAGCAAATTCCAGGTCAGTTCAATAAGTTTTATAATTCTTCTGAAGTTTGAATTTAACACTTTTCTGCTGAATTACAATCTAATTAATTATCTTCTGTGCTACTCATCAAAAGGACTTCTCTTCTCCTACATTAACCTGCTAATAAATGCCAGTGTTTATGAAGAAGAAGGTGCGGGATTCTCATTTGCACTAATGCTTTTCACAAGGAGTGACAGCAAATGAGGCCTAATAAGAGTGTAAGATTCTTTGCCTCCAGTTTTAAAGGCCCCTCTTTACTGATGGAAAGGACAGCTGTTCTGGCAGGGTCTAAATGAGCAAAGTTCTAAGTTTTTTGCTGGTAGAGAGGCGATGACAAATGTTAGTTCTCGGTTTTAGAACCCATCAAACTTATATACACTATTTTTTCTTTTACAAACTGTTCATTTATTACAATAGGAAGAAATTTTTTCACCGTAACTCCAGGGACATGCCTAACTCTCTTACTGTTGATAACACTTTTTAAGGCTCATATTTTCAGTTCTACCACCTCCATTGTTTTTAAAAGTAAGTCTTAGCAGTTACATAAATTGGGGAAGGGGGCAGAGAATGTAGTTGGGTTCTTTTGTTTGTTTCTCTGACAAGCAGATATTTCCAGAAGCATGCTGACATTTCATCATCCTCTGGACTCTTGTATTCTGCAAGAAGGGCTATATTTTGTGGGTGACTGCTTCCAATACACAAAGTTACATCTCAATTCCTGTCCTGTATTAGTTTAAGCACATCACCTTTTTGTCCCTCATAAAATTATTATGAGCTGTTTTAAATGCAAGGAAGGAGAAACGAGCAGTGAGCAGAACTGTCCAAGGCAGGTATTTTCACAGCTTCTATTCCTTCACCTGAAAAACACAGAAAACTTACAGGTGATTAGTGATTACTTTTAATCAATCACAACTGTGATGACAGACATTTTTTGCAGTTCCTGTATTTTTTGTGATTATTCCTCCATTTGTTTTTACTACTTTAGTATTCCAATCTCATTTTTCTTCCTAAGAATATATCTAGCTGAACAGCTGCTGTATGCATATACATTGCATATATGTTTTCAGGGATCATGGTGGCTCCCTGGGGAGCAGTAGGGCAGGAATGGGCAGCCAGAGCTGGTCCCACCATTCCAGCCAGGGCACAGGGACAGCCCCAGCCCTGGGTAGCGTGCACCTCCCTGGGGATGGAGATTGACAGAGACCAGGACATCAGCCCATGGAGGGTGAGTCATAAAGGGGCAGACTGGCAGCTTTGCATACAAGCCAGGCATCCCAAACTTTGGTTAAATTTTAACTCACTTGCTGCCTAAACCTTCTGTCCATCCAGCATCACCTACCTACTCAAAGGCTGCAATCTGAGTACACACCAAATGGTTACACCACAGTCCTTGTAGACAGGAACAGTCCCCAGCCCTTCAAGCAGAGCATCTGGACAGTCACATTAATCATATCCTAGAACCCCTTTGCTGCTCTGGATTTCCATGAAAGCCTGATTTTATTTTAATTTTTATTTTAGTGAGATGAGGGATACTGTTGGGGATGGCTCTGTTAGTGATGCTAGAGCTGAGCAGTCGCTTCCCATCACAGATCCGTGTCTGATACGCAGCACTGCTACAATGCAATCAGTCAAAAGGCAGCTGATGAAGAAAGCACTATGAGTGGAAGGGAAAAGGGTGGGGGCAAAGGCACATCTCTGTTGGGAGGCAGTTATCAGTTCAGTGAAAGGGTGTATTAATAAGGAAGTCTGGCCCAGACAAGGTTGGCAGAACTCCTCCCTTCATTTCCCTACTATTTGACTTAATTTCCTTCAGAAGGCATGCTTGTACCCTATGCAGCTTGCAAGGGAAGAAAACAGTTTGCTTCCCATTCCACTCTCGTCACGCCCTTACTGCACAGTTACTGCTTACTTTAATGCCCTTGACTCCAGTCTCAATCCCCCTCTCACAGCCTCTCCCAAATGGCACAGAGGCGCCCTGACCTTCCCCACAGCAAATCTGCTGACGATTCCCACTTCAGGCTAGGAAAACCATGCTCTCTGAGCACACTGCACCTGTTTCTGCTCCCTCCAGGACCCTCCACGGCCACTGTCTCATTTGTGACAGGCAGGGAAAGCCCAGATCCAGCTGGTGCAGGGGGCTGTTAACCTCCTGCAGCTCTGTGCCTTGCAAGTTCAGGAAAAGCCATGATCTGTTTATTGCCATCTCCACCTGGGCTCTGCTCAGTGAGGTGCTGTGCATCTGCAGGTGCCTACATCAATATGAATGTTATGTAAGGCTCCTCCTCAGGGGCAGCAACTCGGAGCTCGCTGCATCTTGGGGGTGCGTTGCGTGGTTGACATAACTTGCTGTGTGATCTTCCGTTGCCCTCTCCACACTTCCCACTTCCCACTGGCTTTGTCTTATTTTTATTCAAGGAGAGACAAAGTTGGCTGCCAGCCCAGATTTGCAGCTGGTGTCTCTAGAAGAAAGCTTACAGAGGGAAAAATCCACAAACCAGTAAACAAACAACCTACATTCCATGCTGAATCCACAGACTGAAGTTGGCATCAGTCAGCCTTACAAGACATTGGAGACTGAGAGGAGGTTAGGGCTATAACTACTTTCTCTTGTGACGGGAAAAGCAGAAGTAGATGCTGTCTCTCCTCCAGTGGTGTCCAGGTGGACACTGCTCCAGGTGGGAGCAATGCTTTTAGCAATGTTGTGCAGTGCAGGAGTTAGAGCCTGAGAAAGGAGAAATAAAATAGGAATTTGCTGTGAGGTCTTAGAGAGAATGCACTCTGCCACTGTCAAGAAAATATCCCCATTGCCAGAAAGAAATAGCTATCTCTTTCCAAAAAATTTCCAAAAAAAGGTGCTTGTTTTCCCACCTAGACTGCATCCAGAAGAGCACAGAAGGTACAGATGGGGTGATTCTGCAAGGAGGAGAATACACTTTTTCTAAGATGCAGCATTGCACTTAGGTAATATAAGTGGACTTACTAATGTTAAATGTCATAAAAATTAACGGCAGTGATGGGGCAGCAAATAGCTTCAGACAAGTGCCTTCCACAGATTCTGGGCAAATCCTTTTCAGGTTTGCCTTCGAGTAACTTTGGGTGGAATGTGTGTTTCAGTCAGAGAACAGAAAAGTGCCCTCCAGCAACCTACCCCAATTCTTCCGCCTGGTGGATGGGCTTACTTGGAGAATCCAGCCATGTGGCATTAAGACGGAATTCATCTTTTTAGTCTCTGGAAAGGTCTGGGTTTCCATTCTTACAGGTAGCTGAGCTGGCATGTTCCTTTTTAAAATTGTTTAACCAGTCTTTCTGAGGAACATGGTGCTCTTCCATCTACCCCTTTTCCCTGAGGTAAGAACCCCTGGCTACCAGCTGCACCAGGATATTGCTCTGCACTGCTAGCACTTGAACAGATGGTAAACTTCAGGACTCAACTTTAAGGCATCAAACCTGCAACTGGATACCCAGGGACAAGTACCCCATTCACACCAACAGACCTTTGACAAACCACAGGATCGTACTTAAACATCAGAGTCCTATGAAAAACCATCCTCGTCCATTCAGGAGTTTTCCTGCTTAGTGGCATATGATAAAACTTCTCAGCTATCACACCAACCAGGATGTTCAGTACGAGAATAGGCTGTATGTGAGCACTTTCTTCATTTTTTTTCTATTTTGTATTCTCGTGATATAATTTCTAAGTTAGTTCATCACACAGTTGATGAGCAAACAATAGAGCAAAGTAATTTGATAAGTCTTAAAAATATGAAGGTGTCAAAGAGGAAGATGGGTAATTAGGAAGATTTGGTGCAGAAAAGCATGGTCTAGACATGACTTGATTTAACTCACAAGGGGTTTCATTGATTTAAAAACAAATGAAAAGGCTGTGATCATACCCCACACTGTAATAAAATTTAAACAGAACCATTCTAAGGAATACTAATAGGAATTACAATCTCTTTGCATTTATGTTACATTCATTTCAATGGTCCCAGTTCTCACTTTGCCACTTTCAATTGTCTTGGGGCAGGAGACATGTCTTTATGCTTAACTGCACAGCACTAAACATGCATCTCATGCAAAATAAACATAAAAGTGAATCATGACAGACATTCTATGATATTTAGTAAATCAGCACACACCTACTGCATCAATAATCATTCTTACTGAATATCCATGGATGACTGAGGAACCAGCAGAAAATAACACATCTTGAGACCTGTGAGGAAGCACCAACCAGATAATTGCTTAAGAATGTGACAGCTTAAAACCCTGGTAGCTTACCAGTGAAAAAGAATCCTTTAATCCTTTAATGGTTACAGTAAATACAAGATATGATCATTCTGGATATGGGTTCTGCATAATATGACAGTTTTACTGAGATTTTTTGCAGTCAAGATTATGATGGGATGTGACACACATCCAAAAAATGTAATTCATGGGAGAATTGCACTTGCACCATTGTGATGGCATGTCCTATGAATTTACAGCTATGCTTTCTAAGGTGGGATACTGATGCAGTTCTGAAGATGAAGCCCTTGATGGTTGCTATGAAGTCAAGCAGGATCTCAGCTTCTGAGTACCAGGTAGAAACTACTCAATAATATGTGAGCCTTAGTCCACAGAATATCCATCAGTAGATCATCAAGGTAATCATGTGAAGATGNGGGGGGCAGAAAACCACTCAAATCACTTTCAAAGCCATGGACGCTTTTTTTGTCCTGTTCTTGATCTAGTTTCCCCCTATTCCCACCCCTCCCTTTCTGACAGCTTCACTGTGTGTGAAGACTTACAGAGAGACACAGAAGACTTTGGAAAACTTCTGAAGGTTTTCAGAAATACTGATGTACAGCTAATTTATTGGAAGCTTGTATGTGTAAGAGTTCTCATTTCTGTACCCGATAGTGCAGCACCATTACTTGCCTCCTGCTGAGATGCCTATCACAGATTGGCTGAGGCAATTGCTGTTTACCACGGTGGGGGAACAAGACAGACTCACTAGGAGGATTAAAACATAACTCTTGTCAGACAGACTTGATTGACTATTCCTTTCATTCGCACTACAGAATTAGTGGATGAAAGGAATGGGACAGCATAATAATTCCTGATTTCAATGTCAAGAAACCTTACTTGTAAATTTAATTCAAATTGACTTGGAGTGGAAGTGGGAAGCTGTAGTTAAAGATGACAGACAGGTCTTACTCAGATGAAGGGAAGGGCATAGGGATCACTGCAGAGACGACATGAGTTTTTCAGAGAGTAAAGAAAAAAGAGTTACATGCCCAAGTCTCAGTTAATGCCACAGGGAATCAGGGATCTTTCTGTGTGCCTTTAAAAGTCTCTCTCTCATATGTTTTGTTTGCCAACTTCTCTAATTATCTCAGTTAAAGTAAGTGGAATGTTCATGAAATCCAGCTTAAAAAAAAAAAAAAAAAAGAGTAATTAGAAGAGTAATTAGAAACATTGAGGAAGGTAAAATATGACTGAACATTTGAAGTGGTCTGGTCAGAAATAATTGAAAATCTGGGGTGTATATTTCCAGAGGGCTGAAATAACCAGGGAAAAGTGATGGGGAAAAAAAAAAAAAAAGTAAAGTAAAAAAAGTGAGATATGTTTGCAATTAAAAAAAAATTTAAAAATCAATAATGAATCTTATATAAACATCCCATCACAGTGCAGAAAGGGAATAACTTTTTTTGCTATCTCTGTCCTTCCATTACTGACCAAAACTAGAATATGTGCATTGTCTTTCCCAAAACAGTATTGAACAGCTGAAGAAGTTCAAGGAGAGTCATGAGACATACTTGAAAAAACAGTCTCTAACTTGCCAGGGAAGTCCCATGTAATTTTTCACAAAAAGTCAGTGACTGTAGTGACAAAAATAGATGCTAAGACTACTTTCTCATAAGGGACCAAGAGAGCGATGTTTAATTTTACCATGACTCAGGACTAGCATCATAAAACCTGTGAAAGAGGAACTGTTTTTCCCCAAAGACTGACCTTAGTTTTGCTTTCCCTTTTTCCCTTGGCAAAGGATACGCAAGGCCTCTCCATTCCTCCCTGTCCAGAGATGGAAGTATCATATGTCCTGTCTTGGAAGGGCCTTTGTGATGCCTCCAAATCCACACTGGCATGGATTTAACCCTATCTTCTTTAAGCTCATTTCTCAACTGTATGGCAAGTGTTCAGTCACTCAGCAGTCATCACAACTGCTGATGTCAGAAGCTTACTAATGTAATTTAAATCAAGGGTAGGTATCAATCAGAACAATTCAGGGCCGAAGTGTCAGTGACTATTTTGTGCTGCATTGAATCTTAATGCTACCTTCGACACAAAAATGACACCATGTGAAACACATAATTCATCTAAATAGGAAAGAGAAACGGGAAAAAAGCTTTTTAGGGTCATTGATTGATGGTTTTCACAATTTCTCCTAGGCCAAACTAGCAATCCAGTAGGGATGAAAAATATTCTGTCAGGTGTTCCCTGCTGTCAAAATTTTCCATTTACTATTAACAGTAAAAATTTATGAAGAAAACAATTTTTCAGCAATAGTTCAGCAGGAATCTAAGTTTGGAGCACATTATCAATTATCAGTATTAAATTAGTGAATTGCATGCAAGTTAAGCACATAGTAGGTAAAGTGATAGTATTTCAGAATTAAATGTTGCTTTGGTGTCTGAAAAGATTATTTATTGCCTATTTATGGTCTCCCTTCCTTTTGTGTTAATTTAATTTACTTCTTGTTACTAGTACTCATCTGCTCTGGGGTGACTCCCTGCTAAAAATTACATTGCACTGTAATTGAAACACTTAATATGGTCAATGCTAGAACTTCATCCGTGTATGAAGGATCTGGAGTCTCAGAACTAATCCCATTGAGCTATTTCTACATCTTCTATATATAAAGAAACATCAAGTAACACTGTGAAGAAACAGAGAAATTTTAAAAAGCAGTGCAACATAGAGGCATGGATATTTCCACTATCTCCATATGGTCAACTATTGCGTTTCACAATTCCTTTTCCTTATTATCTGAGGAAAATAGATGCCCCAGTAAGAACAGGAGGAGTCTTTAGTGGAGGAAAAAATTCTCAAATACTTTTTCTCTCATATTCATTGCTAGCTGCATTGAGTCCATTTGTGCTTTTCCCCAATGTGTGTTACACAACCTAATGCCTGCAGCTGAGGATTGCCAGGGTGCCAGGCTCCAAACAGATGGGAACACAGTCAGAACTGAGTGTCTCTTCTGGGCACCATTTGTACTTTGTTTTCTCAGTACCCCATTTCACACTGTCATGAGCCCAATTTCAAAGAAGAAACAGTATGCTAAAGCAGAAGAGATTGCCATCTTCTGCTGGGAATCTACACATAAGAATGCTGGGATTTGGTCCCACTGTACAGCTGTTTTCTGTGCAAACAGTGATGATCCAGCAGAATAAAACAATTCCAGTTCAGATAGCGATGCAGGATGTTCCAAAGGCAAGTACCCACTTACAGCAGCCTGCAACTAGTCATATATCCCCATGAACGGGGGTACTGTGTGAGGAGCACAGCTCTTACAGCCCTTACCTGCACCAGCCTTGTGCAGCCCAGCATCACCATCTCTTAACTGGGATGTGCAATTTAGCTGCAGTACCGACACACAGGCGTAGGTGGCCAACTGGATGCTGACAGAATCCGTGGTTCATTTATCAGTGAATAATGTCTTTGTGGCTTGCTTCACTGGGTGACTGGTCAGTGCCAAAGGGACCTGGCATCTGACAGTCTTACAGATAGCATGAGCTGTAGTGCAATGTGACTTTGCCTTCCAACTTATGCTTTACAGCATCTTCTCGCCAGCAGTGCTGAAGTTTTTCAAACCAGCATCATTGCCAGTGTGTCCAGCTTCTTCCATCATTTGTGAGTGTAGTCTAGACTCTTCTGAATTTAAATATGTGTCTTCAAGCAAGGAACAGATAAGCACTTAAAAAAAACATGATTGCATAATGTCCATGGTAACAATGGAAAAAGAGAGGGGTAGAGTGGAAAATAAGAATCAGGCTGAAAATCACTGATAACAGACCCTGGAAAAGAAGAAACTACTTGCTGGCCTGTAATACATAAGCTGAAGTAATGTGTGAGTGCTATTTTTATGGTGAGCCATACCAGTGGTGTGATCCTGCAAGAAACTGAAGGTTTAATAGTTTCTGAGCATCCCAAAGAGCTTGGTTCAGGACGTGAGTCACTTGGAGAGGGAGCCCAACATTGCCCCCTTGTTACCAACTATACTAAATTGGGTTTTCCACCTCCAGTAGGAAGTATATTTTTGAATATCATTACTTGAACAAAGACAGCATTAGCAAGTCAAATGATTTTGCATAAGCATTTTTGTTAAAGGAAGCCACAAAATTATGCTTTTTATACAATTTGGTATTTTTTTATTAATTCAAAGGAAAATAAAGGGAATTCTAAAATTCAATTTCAGAATTAATTTCAATTATTCTAAGACTTATAAATTTTTGTTAGTGAAAGAAGGGCTCACAAATAAACTTTCAGCAATAGACTAGACCAGCACTTAGTTCTGATCTCTGTTCACACATTCTAAAGGTGTAAACATCATTGTATGGCAAAGCTGTATCTCTATACCCCATCTGTTCAGTTAGAACAATAAGTATGTAAAAACTGGTGCACATAACATCTATGACAAGGTGTTAAAATTCACTTTTCTAGTGAATAAACATGAGTAATACATTCTTTTTGCATCAGATTCTAATTCATTATGCTCATGATATATTAGCTTAACTGGGAGACTACTTGTGATAGAAGATTTTATTTTTATCAGTCCCAAAGCTTTAAATATAATCTGGAATATAGCATTCTGTATTTCTGAACATAATAGGAATTAAACTCAGCTGAAGAATATAAAGGGATATGTATTCCATCTTAAATTCCCAATAAGACCATAATTTAAGTTAAGAGAATGTGTTGATTAAGAAAAAAATTCTGCAAAAGAATGTAATTTTTATAAGAACTACTTTATAAGAATTCCTTCCAAGAAGAGGCTTCATTTACATGTCATATTACATATTCAAATTTTTTATTTAATTTTAAAAATAAATGTTATTAAAGCAATTATCAGTTATAATTTATTATAACAACTAAGAACTACCTGGTCTTTACCAACACTAAATCAAATTTGCATGCATCTTTAGAAAGGGTAGAAAGGAAGACCTTGGAGACTACCGACCTCTGTGCCTGGGAAGATCATGGAACAAATCCTCCTAGAAGCCATGCTAAGGCACATGGAGGACAGGGAAGTGATTCGAGACACCAGCACAGCTCCACCAAGGAAAAGTCCTGCTTGACCAATGCAGTGGCCCTCTATGATGGATTGACTACATCAGTGGACAAGGGAAGAGCTACAGATCTATCTGTACTTCTGTAAGGCCTTTGACAGAGTTCCCACAACACTGTTCCCTCTAAAATGGGGAGATAAAGATTTGAAAATGTGAAAATATAAAATTATGTAATTTTAAGAATGATGCCCCTTTTCAGTAGGGCCTGTTGTGCTACAAAAAGGGTTAATGGCTTTAAACTAAGAAGGTAGATTTGGACTAGATATGAGGACGATGTTTTTATTATGAGGGTGGTGAGACAGTGGAACAGGTCTCCAAGACATCTGATTTCGTTGAAGATGTCTGTGATCATTGCAGGAGGATTGGGAAAAATGACATTTAAAAGGTCCCTTCAAACTCAAACCATTTAATGATTTTAAGTGAAGACTGACAAATGCCAGTATTTTGATTTTTTTTTTTTCAGAAAAAAAATTATGCTTTAATATAATAAGCTTCAAATAGAGTGGAATTTTATTGTTCTGATGATGTCCACTGAAGTCCTATAAATGGCACAGATTCCCATGGTAGACTCTTCCTGTGCATAACAAGCAAACAGCTGGAAAGAAAAGAGCTAAAAAAAGACTCAAATAAAAACAGAAAAAGCAGCTATCACAAAAAATAAGAACATAAAACAATAGGAAGCAAAAATCCCCATACGCTTCTAATACACAATTCTCTTATAACACCTGGGAACTTCCTACCAACCATAGACATCTAAATGCCCACAAGCTCCCCTGTTTCACAGAATGTCTCAGCTTGTTTTCTTCCTAATTATCTGAAAACTGTAGATTAATAACTGCACAGATAGGGTTGGAGGTGTAACTGGGTGAACTGGATGAAAAGTGTGATGGGAATTAGAGAATACGACTGAAGGATTCATGTGAGCTGTTGTTTTCTCTCCTCTCCCTCTTACTACAACATATCCCAAGTTTTCACTCTGAAAGAAAGTGCACACCCTCTAATTCCAAAAGACTTTGTCTTAAGATGCTTTGTCTTAAGATGTGGTTCCTAAGTAACAGCAATGTCAGTTATTTACCACATCACTCATATGCCTCATAAACACATGGAAAACAGTTCTCAAAAATCTTACAGTAGCCATGTATTAAGATATGTATTAAGATAATACTTCTCGTGAATGAATTAAAAATGTCCTGAGAAATTTTAGGTACTATGACAAAAGAGAAAAAAAAAGCTTATAAAAACATTTAAATATTGACAAGTTAAAATCAATAGGCAGACAGGTGAAACAACCACCTAAGCATACCTCAGGCTGTTACTGCCTGAAGTACTGAGAATAACTAGGAAGGCAAGAAAAATCTCCAATCTCAACAGCAAGGTTTAATGAGAAGGTTCAAGATGCTGTCTGCATGTAAAAGGTATAACCCCCAATGGAAACAAAGCTCTCTGTAATTATCTTTAGACTATGCAACACCAGAAATGTATCCACTGGAGATAAGTAATGGTCAAATAGTTGGAAATTTCATCAGGTAAAGACTAGGAAGCCGAAGGTTAGAAAAGATAGAAGTAAATGTTGAACTTGTCTAGGAAGCAATAAACTTTCCAAAGAAAGAATGGGTCTCTTGGACCAGAAAGAAGCAAGCACCGAATCTAAGGGCAGAGCTGAGAATCCAAACGATTTCACATTGGACTGCATTAGTTCAGATGACTGATCCCAGATACAGTCTTTCAAGTTATTAAAATGTTATCAGAAGATGTTGAAGCCAACCTATTAACTGATAACTGAATAGGAGAACAACTTATTCTAGACAGTTTAAGAAAAGCAGCAGCGAATGAAGTTACTGAGCTACTATTTGAAGTGGCCTCATAAGGAGGACTGAAAAGTAACACAGGTATCAGGAATAACTCCGGAAATTGTAATACATAAATCCTTTTTAATTTAGCTAAATGAGTTAAAATTAACATAAGATGAAAAGCACCTCTTCTGACACAACTATGCAGTTCTGCAGCAGGAACTTCTAAATGTGTATGTGTACATTTGTGTGCTTAAAATAGCAATTTCAAGTCTGTAAGAACTCAAGCTCTCTTGCAAACTCCGGCAGTCCTCACTCATTTCAGCTATGGCTGTCTGAACCACAGTTGTCTTATTGGTGTTCTTGTAATGAGAAAGGTATTTACTTTCCTGTATATGGGCTGAGATAACAGGTTTGTCATATAGAGTTGACTATTCTCAGAAACTTTTCATTTGTAAATGTCGCAAACTCATCTGTGATATTTTAAATCTTCTAAGCTGATTGTCTGTGCACCTGTCAAATTGGAATGACTTTCTGTTAGTAAACCCACTCAATTTTGTCGTTCACTCCCTGATGCTTCTTAGTGTAACTCTCATCCACTTGGAGAATCTGTATGGTGGTTCAAATTAAATGGCACTAGCCTAAATATTTTTTGACCACTCTTGAAATATGGGTTTGTGGGTTTTTTCAACAGAATAGTTATGAAACATTAAACAGAAAGCAACATTTTACTTGATTCTATTTTTAAAAAGAGAGGAGATAACAATAGCCAAAAAAATCTACCAGATGGTTCTTTTAATAAATACATTAAAGTATCTTTTATTTTTCTCCATTTTTAGCGACTAACATAACGAAAACTTTCAAACCATCAAACCAGTTTTCACAATCAGCCATAAATTTGCATTTCACAGAAATAATCCTGACAAGCACTAATAGATGAACATTGTTGGTGCAATAATAAAACAATATAAGGCATATTTACACCATCCTTACATACAGAACACTGTACACACAAAAAAATCACAGATCCAGAACGAAGTAAATTCAATCCCTTAGACATTTTACGTTTATAGGCTTGGTATCAAACAAGTAATTCTCCAAGCAACAGACAACCTCTTGTTCTTGTGTGATTTATTTGTAACATTGTGCTCATGCAAAGTAGGTATTTGCTTTATTGCATTAACATTGAGAGAACGTTGGGAAATAGTTCTGAAACCAGTTCAATTGAATTTTAAACCCTGTTTCTCTTCATCCTTAGCAAGTCTGAGTCATCTTTATTGGTGACATAAAATGAGGTGTTAACTGATGATTGAGATTTTTATTTGTTAAGTTCCAAAACAATAGTGAAGCCCAACTGACTACAGTTCGAAACCCATCTTTCTTGACCATGCACTTTTGCCTTTGCTATTATGAAGTGGTTTAGATGAGATGCCTCTTGCATTTTTTTAAGTTTCTATCTTTTTATATATATTTTTAAAGTAAAACATGTACTATCCAACATCCACTGTTCACAGAAAGAAATAAGCAGCAGGAATAGCTCTGGTGGCAGAGTTGGCCAGGAGGAGGTCATCAGTAAGTTAGCGGCAATGTAATAAACATCAAATGCCCCAGAGATAGGTCATGAAAGAGTTGATTACTATAACCCATATTTCTGTAAGAGTTCAGACTGCCAGGGACGTTTGCGCTCTGGAAAGTAATCTGGAATGTGTATTTTTTTAAAATCTTGGATACATTTTCTCATTTCTTCCTCAACACTCAGCTTCTCACACACCTTCTTTTTGGAAAGATTTGTTTCTCTGGACTTGCTAATGAGAGTTTGAAAGAGTTCACTGTTCCTGCGTTTGTCTGGTGGTGGCATCCACTGTACTGGGGCCTTCTTAGATGGACGATCCAAAGTCAGAGTGTTTGGCTGGTGGGCTGTGGATGGCTGAGTGCTGGTGGCATTTTCTTGAGGGGTGCTCGCTTCCGAGTGGCTGTCACAGCTCGAGGTGGACAATTCATTACAGGAAGTCCCACTTTCACTGCCCTTGTCCAAGACTTTGTCATGCTTCCTTTCTTCATGGTCTTGTTTTGGGGAAACAGTTCGCTGGGGGGGCCCTAATACAAGGCAGGAGAGAAAAAGTATTAAGCAAGAACTGGTTTACACAGAAAACTGATCAGATACCATTTAGAAAAACACAGTTCAGAGTCTTGGCTGGCATAAATTGGTGGCATTTTCTTGTCAGCAAAAGAACTATACCCAACTGGTACACAAGCTGAAGGTCTGATCCTCAAAATTCTCACTCCTAAAAATGTTTACAGCAAGAATAACTTCACTGCCTGTCTGAGAATCCAGGTAATGAAGCATGCATAATGCTCACAGATTAGCTGCACTGGAAATCCTTGCAGGCAAGTTTAAATGAGCAAGTTTGCCATTATACTGCAAGAAGTTTATCATGATAAATTAGATTCTGTTGCATTAGGGAAATACTACTATACAATTTGCAAGGTCTTCACTTGAATAAAAATATTTCAAGGGCTTAGATTTCTTTTTTTTTTAGAAGCTCTTAATTTACCTTCCCTGAACAATCTACTGATACTATGCTCTGCCTAGATGTCAACTCTGCAGAAGCCTCGGACAGATAAAGAACTATTAAACCTAGAATAACACAGAGATTGTTCACTGCTGACAGTCTTTAGGCTTTTTTTTGTATCCTGTAGTGATTTCACCCTTCTTACTATCAGTCATTATCCCAGACTTGCCTCAGTGCAAGCTCAGAATTCAGCTGTACACCTCTTACTGCACAAGGTGGCAGGGAAAATGAGGTTATGAAGTGATGGGTAAAGAGGCACTCTGCCATGGCTGGGGGAGCGGACTGCCAGCCTCTTGGCAGGCACTTCTCAGCACTTCACATGCCTGAAAATCACATTTAGGCTGTTATTCTCTTCATATATCATTTTTGCTTTGAAGTCTTATGCAAAATATGAATGTGAAAATTAGGTGGTAGATGCTAAATCTGTACAAGCATTTTCATTTTTGAAGTCTTATTTCGACACTCCAGCTGTAAAGTGAAATGATGCTATGCTGATATCACATAAACGTCACAATCTTAATTTAGGCCATTATCTAAAGCTGACAGAAATATCTATGGAGTTCAAGAGGTGTTGGATCAGACCATAGGGAAAAATTTCAAAGATGTTTAAACATAAATCAAAATGTAGAGTGGGGCTTCAATGGCAGTTGTGTGTCTGCTACAAATCCTGAAAGTGCTCAAATAGGTTAGGTAACTAAATATCTTAAGAAAACTAGATTATCCTTACAGTTTACCCAGACACCACCAGCATGTTAGCTGCCTTTGCCAGTATCAAAACTCGGAGTATGACAGCTCTGTCTTGAGTCATTGGGACAGAGCTGCCAGAAGATTTTTGATTCACTTAGTATTTTTTCAGAATTACAAATTAGAAATACAGTTACAATTATAAAGAATGCAGAAGCAATGTGAACACTCCAGTGTCTTTTTGACAGTGTAGTTCTATGATTCAAAGGAATCTATGAAGACTGCAATATTTTATGAGACACAGGGGAAAACAAAACAAAGCAAAACACAAAGGAAAATAAAGACTAATCTAACAACAGCAGGATTCAACAACCTGCTTTTCTTTTGTTTTAGCCAGAATCCCAGGATGCCATGTCATGTTTCTGTAGTCCATCTAGAGAAACCCATGAATAATCAACAGCCAAAGAGAGACAGCAACCCATCAGGGCTTGTATACATTATGCAGAGTGAAAAACACAAGCAATTTTCTGCTTCATTATATTCAACCTAAATATTTAACACATGACTGCAGTGATTTCCCTCCTCCTTCTCTTCCAGAAATATGTTCACCTTCTTAAACAGATTTACATGCCTTCCTTCTATTGTTGTATCTGGCATTTCATACCTCAGACTATTATATGAATATGCTAAACCGACAGTCAGCTGGCATTATGGAACTACTCTGGCTTTGCAGTATGCAATTATAAAACTGAGTAGTTAATCAGAGTGTGATTTCAGTATTGTTGCTCTGATTTTCTATAACATGATTAACATCAATATCTAATCTAGTTTACAATCTTGGCTTCTTCAAATATAACAACACACTCTATGACTAAGAAACCAGTTTTCTGCTAGCAATATTCTGTAGTCTTCAACTCTCTTTCCTGCTCTTTTTTTTTTACCCCTGTAACTTCATACACCAAGATGTTATTTCTTGTTGGTCTCATTATACTTAGTTCTGTCGGTAGTCCTTGTTTCTCATGGGCTTAAACATGCAAAGTACTAAGGATCTATTGTAAAAAAGCACTGAAATACACCTTCAAGAATATATAAAAAAATCCATTTTTTGTGATAAGATTATTCAGGAATGTGACAATAGGCAGGTATTTAAATTTTTTTTTGGATCACAGCCCTGAGGTTCAGTACCTTACAGCCCTGAGCTCTGCATGCTTCACTGAATTGCCTAAATTCAGAATGACTTTAATCCAAACACAAGTTTCTCCCACACCTCTCCTTTTAAAAATTAACAAATCCTCCCTCACAAAGAATTCTTTATGTGCCTCTGCACTGCTTTCTCAGTAGTGTGTTATTAACAGAAGCAACAGTTCTGCTAGAGGGGAGGTTTTTTTCACAATATTTTCTGCCTCCTGAAACCCAAAAGACTTTTTAAATACATAAGAGAGAATCCTCAAAAGATTTGTTTAATTTTCAACATCAGAGATTATAAGATAAATTTATCTACCTTTCTAATTCAGAAAACATCTCCTTATTGCCCTCTATGCTGCCACACTCTCCACTGTACCTCCTCAGCCATTTCAGAATAACATCAAGGATATTCAAACAGGTCAGTCTACCTGAAACTACTTATTTTCCAGAAGTGCAGAATAATTCTTAAAAACTCAGAGAAAGTATATTTGCTCTACAGTGCACATAGGTTGGGAAAGACCTTTAAGATCATCAAGTCTACCTGTTAACCTGACACTGTCAATTCCACCCTTAACACTAAAAAAAAATTACTGATTTACAGCCTGTCTCTCCTGCTCCTGCTGCTTCTGGGATCTCCCATCTGCTGCTGGTTCCCCATCTTACAGAAGCTACAAGTGAGTCCCTACATCTTGGTCCTCTCCAACTTACTCTTCTCTACAAAGGTATTTCCAGTTGCCCTCTCTACTGCCCAGTTCTCCGAACAGCTCCCAGGTAGCACTTCTCCTCCAGGCAGTTCCAGTACACATGATCTTCCCAGTTCTTTTTGCTTTAATGCTCTTTAAATGGCTGCATCTCTCTTAGAAAGTTGAGCTGGCCCTTCACCTGGTCTGACACACCATCTCTACTATGGTGGTGTCCTGGNGAGGAGGGACCTCATGGAGCAGGGGAAGGACTCAGAGCTAAAACCCCTGCAGCCCATGGAGGGGCCCGTGTGCTGGAGCCGGTGGATGCTTGAAAGGAGCCTGTGGACCTGTGGTGAGGCAGACCCACATTGGAGCGGGTTTTACCTGAGTGAGATCTGTGGCCCCCGGGACAGCAGATGTGGTAGAACTGCTGCCCGAGGGGTGGACTCACATTGGAGAAGTCTATTAAAGACTGTCTCCTATGGGAGGGACCCCATGGAGCAGGGGATGGACTCAGTTGTGGTCCCTTGTAAACTGTGGTGAAGCAGGATGTGTCCCTGCAACCCATGGAGGCCCATTGGGGTGCAGGGACTCAACTTTTACTGCATCCCATGGATGAGTGACCCTGAGGAGTGGGGGAACTCACATCACAAGCGGCAGCAACTGCAACCTACTGCAATCGCCTATGGACAAAAGGAGAGGTAGGGGGAAAGTGTGTGTGTGTGGTGTGTGTTTTAAGACTGTTTTATTTCTCACTCTTTAGCTTAGCTTTTATCCTGTTAGTAATAAATTTTAGGTATTATCTCACTTTGAGTCTGTTTTCGCCTGTAAAGGTGGTAAGTGGATGATCCCTATCCCTTCTGCCTAATTGCAGAAAGGGATTTAATGAGTCCACAGAATCCGGCCAGGGTCAACCCACTACAAGTAGAAGCTAGAAGACTCAGGGGTTGAGATAAAGACAGTTTAATAGAGAAAACAAAGGCGCACATGCAAGAAGCAAACCTACGAATTCATTCACTGCTTCCCATGGGCAGACAGGTTTTCAGCCATCTCCAGGAAAGGGGAGTCCTACCACATGTAATGGTGACTTGGGAAAACAAACACCATCATTCCAAAAGTCCTCCCCTTCCTCCTTCTTCCTCCCGCCTTATATACTGAGCAGGACGTCACATGGTGTGGGATATCCCTTTGGTCACTTGGGTTCTGCTGTCTCAGCTGTCTCCTCCCAGTTTCCCACGCATCCCCAGCCTCCTCCCCAGCGTGGCAGTACAAAAAGCAGAGGCGGCCTTGGCTGTGTAAGTCCTGCTCAGCAATAACAGAAACATCTCTGTACTGTAAAACCTGTGTTCAGCACAAATGCAAAACACAGCCCCATACCAGCCACTAGAAAAAAAATTAGTTCTACCCCAGTCAAAACCAGCGCAGGTGGCTACCAGACTCCCAAGTCTGCTAGACTCAAAAGGTATCTCAAAGACATTTCTCTGATAAGGAAGATATATTGTGTTTACTTTGACTCCATTTGTTCCTCATCTGTGTTGCTCTCTGCACAGATTTTAGCCAACATTTCATGACAGAACTGACTGATAAAAGAACGACTGTCAGTTGCTACCAAATATGCATAGAAAATTATGTAGCAACTTATAAACTTAATTCTCTGCAGTGAAGAACTGCTTCTGTGCAAATGCCACAGCACACTATCCACCAGCAAAAAACTGTTGGTTGAAAATTGTACCCACATACTTCTGGAAGTCAAATAAACATTACAAAATTATTGCAGATAAAGTGAAGTTTGAATAACTATTTGAAGTTTTTTTATCTCTCTCTCCTGCACAAGGATAAAATACCACAGTGCACACATTAAAAGCATAAAATAATTATATTCTGCTTATCTAGACTAGATATAAAGAAAGTTTTTTGCAATTTAAAACAGGTTGCCCAGAGAGGTGGTGGATGCCCCACCCCTGGAAACATTCAAGGTCAGGCTAGATGGGGCTCTCAGCAACTGGATCTAGTTGAGGATGTCCTTGCTCATTGCAGGGTGGGGTTAGACTAGATGGCCTTTAAAGGTCCCTTTCAACCCAAAAAATTCTCTAATTCTATGATTCTGTAGGTCAAATGCCTGGTTTCCTGCATGCACGGTGTCAGATGCATGAATTGACTTCCTCATTCAGCTATTTCATTCCCACAGTGTCTCAAAAATATTTTCTTTGTTTATAATTCAGTTTATTTTTACTGCAGAATGTAAAAGAAGCTGTGAGCATATGCATAGTTTGCTGCAAATAGCTATTTTAGTAACTACTGTGTTGACATGAAGAATGGAAAATCTTAGCTCTGGAGTGCCACAGCTATAGCTGGATGCAAGACATGTAGGTAAGAGTTGAAGCTGATATAAAAACAGTCACCTGGAAAAAAAAAGACATAGCCAACACTTTAAATATGTTCAAGATGCAGTACCTCAATCAAGAAGAATAGAATTAGAGAGAATCTTTTACTGTTGTTTCAGAAAATATGCATGAAAAAAGTGAACTAATTTGAGTTTTATCAATCCCCTTGCCAACACTATAAAATAGACCCTGTTTGTTGGTTTAAATAAAAACCTAAACAAATTAAAAAATCAAGCCAACAACCCCAAATCCTGAGTCTTTCTATAATTACATAATTTTAGCAGAAACAAAGTTCTTGGGAATATTTTATCTTTATAATCTCCTGTTTGTTCAAATGTACTTAAAAACCAAACCCCAGCTTTTCTAGATACAGTCTACTGAGTTAATGAAATAATCCAATTAATTATATCAGTTCCCTTGAACTGATATAAACAAAACTAACTCTAGCATAAGCAAAAAAATTTCAGTAAGTACTTTATATTTATTGACAACCTCAAAAATATTCAAGAATGTTTTTTCTTTCAAGAACATCATAAAAAATTGCAGCAAAATTGTTAATAAAATTGTGATGCAAAATATTGAAAGAGTAAAAAAATCCCATGTTTCTAATTGATTTATTAAAAAACAAAAACAGGAGCGCAACAGGGTTTTAAAATGACTGATTTTATTGGTTGGCTCAGAAACATAACACTGATGAGAATAGGGGTTATTTTTAATTGTACCTGCAGAATAAATTATCTCTAATCCAACAATACTATTAGCAGTTTGAGTCATAATTTTTCCATGCTTGAGAATATTGACATTATGTGATTTGCACATGATTTTATATGAAATGCAATTTTTTCCACATTGTTTGCATAGTGAAAACTCCTTATTTTTACATGCTACAGAACACCTTTACTCTGGAACACAAATATGTTAAACCACTGAATGAACTTCTCCTATACCTGCTATTTCAAAGTGACATTATATACAGAGTGAATATAAGATGAAACCTTTTGTGTTTTATGATTTAACCTTAAGAATCTAAGTAAAATTAACTATAATTAATACAATCTTAGAAAAAATACTCATCAAATCTCACATTAGGATGGACTTACCCATCTAACATATCTGGGTTTTTTATTACCTTCCACCAAGGCTGGAAGTATTGCACTAAACTCAGTGCTTAGAGAGAAGTCACCTGTGAAATGTGATGACAAGTTATGGCTACTGTGGGAACACTTTCATTACCAGAAGTTTGAGTAGTTAATATCACACTTCAGTGGTAAATGATTACCTTTTATGTCTAATTTCACTTTATTTATAAAAAAGGTTATTCTTAAGAGCTATAAAAGGATAGCTCTAAGCACCTGACATTTTCCGTGGCATATTAATGGTATTTCCAGTTTTAGAAGAAAATCCTGTTCTTAGAGCTCAGCTCAACACACAAACTCACTCCGTGAGACCAGCACAGGATTCAGCTTGTCTCCTACCACTAGAACTGTAGGTTAAAACTGAAGATTTATAGCTGGCAAATTTACAAGGCACTTCCTGACCACTGCACTCTGTCCTTTTTAATGCATTACAAAATCAAGCTAAATCCATTGCTTGGATCTAGCAGTGAGAGTTTATGTGAGTTTAACTCCACACAGCACGTCAAGGAAACTTTTCACCTAATTTTAGTTATTGCAATTTACATCTGACTTAGTTCTGGGGGGTGGAGGCAAGAGGGGAGAAGGAAGGCCATGCCCCGCAAAATGTCTACTTTAAGGCTAATATGGAGGCCTACACATGAATTAAGTGGCATGTAGTACTCAGTTGTCCTCTATGCATGGATGAATTTTATCCATTATGAGCATTCCAAACAATTACAATAACTAAGTAAATAATATGAGAAATATCTAACTATTCTTGACAGGCTCTGCACTTATGAGAAAAATTGAAGAGTTCAGCATAGAAATTTCTGTGGAATAAAATATTGTGTCAGAGACCTTATGCTGTGTGGCTTCAAATTGCTTCATGTTTAAAAAAAAAACAAACAAAAAAAAAAAATTCTGCTTCCAGTCTGGGTCTCATCTGGTACAAAAAAATTTCAAACCACTTTTGGCATTAAAGACCTGATGCAAAGAATGTTTAGTATGTAATAGCGAAGTATTTTTCAGAAAGAAGGATTGAAATTCAGCCTTTCCTATTTTCTTCCTATTTTTGAGATGAGTGATGAATTGGTATGGATAGCCAAATGCTCACACTTTCATGTTCTTTGCTTCAACTGAGGCTTGGCTTTAGTCACTGCAAAGTAGAATAGCTTCAAAAAAATTAGAAGAATGTCCCTTTCACTTTAGATTACTTCAGGGTAAAATATTCATTTGGAAGAAGCAAGTTAACTTCCCCCAGGCACAAGAGAGAATTAGTATCTGTGAGGCTTTGATTTATTACTGTGCTAAGTTGTGAACTCTTGGGTAAAAGGCCAGCACTGTTGATGTATCAACTTCGGTACTTTGAATAGAACCTGAATTTTACATGATTTAAGAAAGCCAGGCAAGGTAGCTTGCAAATGAGGCTGCCACAGAGAGGCTTGTGAATCTCAGCAGGGCTTCCCTGACATGAAGAATAACACTTAGGTTACTCACATTTTATCAAAACAGTTTTGTAAACATGCCCTATGCTCTGGCAAAACTTCAAATTCATACCTACCGGCCATGTAAATTGGTTTGGCTTCACTAGTAAGATGATTCTGAGCTACAAGCCTGGGTCCAAAACTGTATTCATTTTAAAAAAAAGTTTTAAGACTTAAATGTTGACCCCATTTAAATCAAAGACAACACACTCTGTGACAGTAAGTTCCACAAAATGAATTAAAAAATAAAGCCTGTTTATTCTAGTGTGAATGCAGAAAATTATCTTAGAAGGAAAGCAATTTAGTGGTGAAAACAGAAAGGTGACAAATATTGTCTCTTCTTAATGAAAATGATGCCTAAGAATTTTAGTGTGTATTTTCATAGAGTTATATAAGTTGGAAAAGTTTTCCTAAGCCTCTCATATTTCAGGTGGTATTTAGAAGTTACTGAACACTTTCTCACATATTCCCAAACTTCTGTTAGACACACATTATCAAGAACATGCTGTTTCGAAGAACACCAGCAAGAACTCCAACTGAGACAGCAAGACAGCTTGTAGTCAAAACAGGAGAGTCAGCTCAGAGCCCTTGGAGGGGCTCCAAGGGGCAGTTCTGAGGAGTTCTGAGAGTGGGCACCAGGGGAAAATGGTATTACGGGTTGGTTGTAATTACCAAATAAGTTAATTACTGAAAGTTATAAAAACTGTAACATCTGCCTGACGGGCATGCACACACTTTTAGTGCGTACCTTAAAAGCTTCTAATAAAGGAACTTTATCTCTCTCTCTCTCTCTCTTTCTCTCTCTCACTCTCTCTCACTCTCTATCTCCACTAAAGTTTTTTTGAAAGTCTTTTGCAGGATTTTAGGTAACAAAAAAAAGAAAAAGAAGTTAGAATTATTTCTATAACTTTCCAGTACTTTATTCAAAAAGCATACTTAGAGAATTTATCTTCAGATGAAACCAAGCCAAATTACTGCAGATAATACTTTGGCCCCCCAAATATTTGAGCAAGAACATGCTAATAGCATGTTCTAAAGAAACTTCACCTTAGGCTTAATTATCAGGTTTGATAGAATATAGAACCTATAATAATGTGTTCAATGAGTCATTGTAGATCAACTAAAGAAATTACAAGAATTGTTTTTTAAAAATAATGATGATTATGAGACATGAAGGCAAAATACACTCTGATTACTCTGAACTGTTTTACTCTATTCAGAATTTAACAGGACATGCAAATCTTCCCATAATATGTCCTGTCCTCTACTGCCAAGCCCATCTCACATGCTTTGATTCCATCACAAAATTTCAAAGTGTAAACTGTACACTCAAGTCTTCTTGGTAAGGTTTCAGAGTATTAAAATTTTTAGGAGTGTTTATTTGCTATTTCATGGACATTTCAATAGGAAGAATATGTCTGTGATTGCACTCTTGATGAAGGCTTTTATTTAAACCTCCTTACCTGCCATGGGAAGATAAAAAGACACTGTGTAGCGACAGCGGCTGTATTGGGCATAGCTCCCACAGGGGAAATTACCCTTTAATAGTGTTAAACTTGATGGTGTGCGAATGGTTATGTGGTACTTGAAGTGAATGAACCAATTCATCTTTCAGATTAGGACCACATGCCTGTAAGTGATAAGTGCTTTGGCTCAAAAGCAAAAAAAAAAAAAAAAAAAGAACACAACATCATAAAAATATTTTTCTGTCACATTTACTGCCACCTGATGTTAAACTAACTTCTACAAAGGATACAGTAGAATGAATGAAATAAATCAATGAGGAAAATTTCCTTACTTCTTTCCAGTCAAGATGTATTTTAAATATTACCATTATTCATCACCTAAAAAGATTAATTAATATATAGGGAGGGAACTATTTTTGTTAATTGAAATGACAGAAGAGAAACAATAAACCATCTGTGCCTAGCTTGACTCCATTAGACATTTCACTTGAATCTTGCTTTGAACAAATAACCAACCCACATTCCTTTCATTTGTTACTTTACCAGCCAGGTTTCATGCTAGGCCAAACAGTACTTGGAGAGGCAAAGTGAAATTCTGACATGAACAATTTGTTGAATTCAAGTAAAACCAATGAAAAGTCCATAACTTTTTTTATATACACTGTCTTAAAAATTTAGAGTCATTTTGAGAAGTGTATTTTCTAAAGATGACAGGAAAGGCCAACTGTTTTCATACCCAACAACAAACAGAGTCAAATATTGAAGATGATATTTTTATTTTGTGAAATTAGAGATGGCTACTGCATTAATGCACTGTAGTCAAAGACATCAACCTGCCTGACTACTCTTGAAGAGAACACTGTTAAGCAAACAGATTGCATATCTTCTGCAAAATCCTAGAGGCAAGATTAAAAAGTCTACACCAGCTAAAGGAATACAGTAAAGTTATCTGATGAGTTCCCAGCAGACAACACAAGCTTCCAGAGTCACCAGATGCTTTGCATTTTGTATGTTAACCTATTTGGAGAAATGGGACTCACTGAAGCAGTATAGAATTCTCTTTCTGAAGCAAGATCCAGGTAAGTCATCACATTCTTCAGTGGTAGTCTTATGCTATATCAGTCTTTGCTAACAGCTGAGTAATAGCAATAAAATACAAATATTATACATGCAGCAGTACAACTGAGCTTGATATTAAGATTGGAGGGATTTGGTTATTTTAAAATGAAGGTAATTTGACAGAAATGCATTTTACATGTAGAATGGTTGATTTGTTCTCTCTCTGCCTGTAGCAATGCTTTTCTCTTGTTCAAAATCTTGGAGGTACTTTAAATAATTTTGATGCTTGGGAAAAAAAAATCTCAGAAATGAATGCATTGGTATAAATGATAAATGGAGCTTTTATAAAAAATCATGCTTCTTCCATAACTTCACTTGCTACAGTGAATAGCCCCAGTTGGTTGTATTTTGGTAGCACCTTGGCAATGTCTGGCAGATGTTCCAGTCATTCATTTACAAATCATAGAGTAGGTTCATGCTCTGCTCTCAGTTTGCCTTTTTTTGACTGGTTATTTTTGAATGTTTATCAGTTAAGAGCTAAAATATTTTGTTCTGCCCATGAAAAATGCTTTTTAGTTACCTATTAGATGAAGAATTTCCCTAAAAGAAATAGTTAATTGATATTAAAATCCACCAAATTATAAATTTGGACTTTGAAAGTTAGTGAGACTTATCTAGAGTGATACTCTCAAATATATAAAAAGAAAAAGAAAAAAAGAATTAGGGGAATAACCACAGGCAGGACAATTGATTTTGCTGCTCTGGTAAACTCCCTTGAATTTTGCTGCTTCTTTTCCCTACGTGATTCTGGTAGAAAATCTACTTCATTCACGCTGATCACTGGAAGAGAGTTACTTGACACAGACCCCAGTCTTCCAGCTTCTACTCCAGCCCTTGTAGCTAGAAGCAAAGGTTCCTTCTTATTCTTTCAACACCCAGAATACTGGGCACTACTAGAGAATCTCAGTGTCAAGGATCTTAAACGTCTTTTAGCTGCTCTTTCTTAACCATTTTCTTGAAATCACCTCAAATGCAGGATTAAGTTACAGAAAGAGAAAACCCCCAAACCAGCTAACAGCTGGTTTGCAAAAGCTCTCTTAAGGGCTATAGTGAATCAGCCTTGGCTGGATAGCAGGTGCCCACCAAGCTGCTCTACCATTCCCCTTCTCAGACAGACAGGGGAGAGAGAATAAGATGGATAACAACTTGTAGGTTGAGACAAGGCAGTTCACTAAAGCAAAAGCAAGAGTTTGCGCATACAGAAGTGAAGCGAAAAATAACATGGTTTATTCTCTACTTCCCATCAGTTAGCAATGTACGTCCACTTCCTGGGAAACAGGGCTTAAACATGCATAGAGGCTTCTCAGCAGGCAGCCACAGTAAACAAGGAATGCCCCACTTCCTCCTCCTTTCCTTAACTTTTGTACCTGAGCTGATGTCATTATGGTATGGAATACCCCCTTAGTTAGTTTGGGTCAGCTGGTCTGGTTGTGTCCCCTCCTAGGATCTTGCCCTTGACTGAGGGAGGAATGTTACAGTACCGACGCTGTGCTCAGCAGTAGCCAGAACACTGGTGTGTTATCAACTTCCTAGCTACCAAAGCAGAGCACAGCAGTCCGAGGCTGCTAAGAGGAAATTAACTCCACCTCAGCCAGACCCAACAAAGGCACAAGTGACAAAAATGAAAGACAATCACTACATCTTCACATTACAGAAACACAACCCAGATCCATTTCCCTCCCATGATTCACAGGACAAACTATTAAATGACTGCTTAACCCATGGCTTTAGAGGTACAGTTCTATTTCCGATTCTATTTTAGTATCCTTAGATAACATTCAGAGAAAATAGCTGTTGGACTTCTATATCCCTGTTTATCCCTGATATTGCCCCCTGTTCCCTGGGGGTCTCCCTGACATTGCCAGTTATTATCATTCCCCTTTCTCACCTTCCCGTTTCTTCTAAGGACATATTTTTTTGTAAGTCAATCAGGAATTTCAGCCTGTTGTTAACCACATTACTGGCTGCTGCCTTCTGCTTTGTAAATATTAATATTGGTTGGGCATTTGCTCAAGTGTGAAATAGTCTTCTAGCCACCAGGTTTGTGTTTGGCAAAGCCCTAATCAGACTTTTAGGCAATGTGAAGCTGAATCTCTTTCCACTTAGATAAGCAACACTCTTCTTTGAACCACTCACATTTCTCTTTCCCTAAATTCATTTTAAATTCTCAGCTGTCAGATGTGGCTCCTTATGTGGCCATATAAATGTTTTTGCCAAAACAACAGGCAACAGAGGAATGAGAGAGCATGTTCACGGGAAAGGACTGCACTTCTCAGTGATGATTTACAGCAATTTGAAACACACGTGAAGCAATTATTTGTCATCTTCTGACACACACATACATAAAATATATTGACTTAATAATGTCCTCATCAAATACAGTTTACTTTCAATAAAAGGGTACATGAAATGCAAAAAATGCCATTTCAAATAAGGTCTAAACAGTCCAAAACATTTCAGCAGGACTTCAGGGATTTAGTCACTTCCAAAATCATTGCTTCTCTCCTAGAACATCCAATATGAATTAAAGCAGAGTGGTTAACACAACAAATGCAGGAATTTTTGCTTTGACAGTTTCTTGGAAGGAAGTTTATTCATAACTCATTGGGAAGAACTCTCCTCTTTGGGGTTTGTCAGTGGCCTCAGTTACTTTGTTCTAACAGCATGAGCAACAGGAAAAAACTCCCAAGCAATAAAAAAGAGACAGGATCAAATGTCACCTTTGGTACTTGCTTCTCCATTCAATTTCAGCTCCTAAACTAAATTTTTTCCTCAATAATTTTTATTTCTGTTTGTCTAGCATCATCTCACATCCCTTTTCTTTGTCAATTACACTGTCAGTCACTTTAGATAAAATATGAAATCTTTAGTCCTTCCTTCCAGCTCTTTCAATTTTACAGGTTACATTCCTAATGGCATGCAAAATAAATTAATGTTAAAGTAACTTTACAGAATGTGTATAAAACATGCTAGTAGAAACTTGTCAAATTACTATGCACTGGCTTTGGCCTTAGAAAAAGTCTCATGTTAAATAAAGATTTCAGACACTGGCCATGTTGGCAAGCTTACATGATACTTATGATAGCATTTTAGGCAATAAGCAATTACAAAATAATGGGAAATGCACACTTGAATCAATTCTGTGTTTTATTTTTGATTCCCAAGAACTAGCAGTGGATTATATGAACTGGTAAGAGTCTATAGTGAATTACCCTAAGGGTTCAAAAGCATTAAGAGAGAAGTGATTCAGGATATATTCAAGATTATACTTGTAGAGTTTACGCCTTTCCTTTCTGCTCCCTGGGATAATAGAAATGTCTCAATCTGCAAGAATTCTGCGAAAAGATGAGAAGTATTTGCTGAAAGCTTTCCATAAGTAACAGTGATGGTCATCAGTGAGGTCTTTCTCACTTCTGTGTATACAGCATGAAGTACATTTCAGACTCACATTTCAACTATAGCAGTGCCATTCACCTGTTTTATCTTTAAGATCAAGTACACGAAAAATAAAATAAAACAATATGAAATTTATGGGGTATTGCATCCTCAACTATGTAAAAAAATGACATAATACCCACTATCTTTAGATCCAGATTCCTAGTTCACTCTAATGGATCAACTCAAAGTATTCACTCAAAGTAAATATCTACAGAAAATATGAAAACACATGCTGACAGCAAAACTTATTTATATGGTATATATTTAAGTTAAACAAATAATTATTGAGTATATAAAGGATAAAGAATTCACTCTGCACGCACCATCCTGTCCTCTGCAAAAAGTGAAATAGCTTGTAAACCACTTGCAGGTTAAAGTGTTATATATGCATACAAAGTGTTATGACTATATGACATAAACTCACAAACAGATAAAATACCTGAAGACTGAATTCATTAGATGAATTTGCCTTGGGAAACAGTGAAATTGCAGAGATTAAAACTAGAGTAAAGACAATGAAGTTCTTAACAGAAATCCTGAGTATTTGCATAACAAATGACATTTCTGACAAGACAAAACCAGTATTACAGGGACAGTACTACAGTGGTCACACTTGAAAACATGCAGGTATGCTAACAGGAGCTACAAAATTTCTTGAGACACTTCTTAGATAATACTTAAAGAATAATACTTAGATAATACTTACAGACTATGTTCTAGTAGTAGGCTACATTGTGCATAATGTAGCTGGGCTGCATCAACCTTAATTAAGTAGATGAACTTTGCCCTGAACAGGTTAAAATCAGGTTAAGACATGACAAGAAACAATGGATGGGGAGAGACAACAGCACTGGGCAGCCCATTCCAATGTCCAGTCACTCCTTGTGTAAAGAACTTTCTAATGCCTAATCCAAACATCCCCTGGCGCAGCTTAATACTGTGCCCTCTTGTCCTACTTCTGCTTGTCTGGGAGAAGAGACCAACCCTCACCTGGCTGCAACCTCCTTTCAGGTAGTTGTAAGGAGCAATAAGGTCTCCCCTGAGCCTCCTCTTCTCCAGACTAAACAAGCCCAGCTCCCTCAGCTGCTCCTCACAGGACTTGTGCTCAAGTCCCCTCACCACCCTTGTTGCCCTACGCTGGACGCACTCCAGCATCTCAGTGTCCTTCCTAAACTGAGGGGCCCAGACCTGGACACAGTCCTTGAGACACTCGCCTCACCAGCGCCGAGTACAGGGGAAGAATCACTTCCCTGGTCATACTGACCACTCTATACCCTGATACAGGCCAGGATACCTTTGGCCTTCTTGGCCACCTGGGCACACTCTGGCTCATGTTCAGCTTCCCGTCAACCCAAACCCCCAGGTCCCTTTCTGCCTGGCTGCTCTCCAGCCACTCTCTCCCCAGCCTGTAGTGCTGCAGGGGGTTGTTGTGGCCAAAGGGCAGGCCCCGACACTTGGCCTTGTTGAACCTCATCCCATTGGATTTAGCCCAACTATTCAGCCTGTCCAGGTCCCTCTGCAGAGCCCTCCTACCCTCCAGCAGATGAACGCTGCCCCCCAACTTGGGGTCATCTGCAAATTTGCTAACAGTGGACTTTATGCTCTCATCCAGATCATCAATAAAGATATTAAACAGGACTGGGCCCAACACTGACCCCTGGGGGACACCACCAGTGCCTGGCCACCAACTGGATGCAGCACCGTTCACCACCATTCCCTGGGCCCGGCCATGCAGCCAGCTCCTAATCCAGCAGGGAGTGCCGCTGTCCAGGGGGGCTATTCAGCTCCTGTCCATGTCCACCGGCTCAGGAGGCCAGTTATCCTGGGGACAACATGTGTTACAGTTGAAAACTGAGGCAAAGAAGGTGTTAAGTACCTCAGACTTTTCCTCATTGTTGGTAACTGTGTTTCCCCCCTGTCCAACAAGGAATAGAGTTTTTCCNCCAGGGGGGCTATTCAGCTCCTGTCCATGTCCACCGGCTCAGGAGGCCAGTTATCCTGGGGACAACATGTGTTACAGTTGAAAACTGAGGCAAAGAAGGTGTTAAGTACCTCAGACTTTTCCTCATTGTTGGTAACTGTGTTTCCCCCCTGTCCAACAAGGAACAGAGTTTTTCCTTGACCCTCCTTTTGCTATTATTGTGTTTATAAAAAGACTTTGTTATCCTTAGCAGAAATGGCCAGATTAAGCTCAAATTGTGCTTTTGCTTCTCTAATTTTTTTTCTACAAGACCTGATGACATTCTTAAACACTTCGCGAGTTGACTGCCCTTTTTTCCAAAGGTGGTAAACTCTCTTTTTTTCTCCAAGTTCCCACAAAAGCTCCCTGTCCAGTCAGTCACTTACTAGAGTCTGCAATCAATAAATATGACCATGCAGACTGAAATATGCTTGTTTAAACTCATTATTTATTTAAACATTAACAATATTTTCAAAGTTTTTAAATAATAAAAATAATAAAACATGGACTGATTTTCTAATATTCTGCAAATTGAATACCAAATGAGTACAGAAGGCTATCTAAAGAGAGTGATAGTGGTCTTTAGGGGAAATTTCATTTCTTACATTATTCTTAGAATTATTTTTTTGTAACAAAATACATTGAATCTTGAGAGATTCACAAAACACGCCTTAGCAATGCTGAAATAAAGGTACTATTAGTCAATAACTACTTTCGCCATAATGGAGAAAGAAAACAACAAACAAGCCCTACAAGGAAAAAGTATGAGATTTTCAGAGGAGAAATACGCAATTCACCACAATCTTACATTCCACTGAATTATCTGAAGAATATTTCAATTAGGAGATGAGTGGCTTTTGTAGCTTGGTATAGCAACAAAAAGAATGAGAGCAGGAAAGAAAAATACATTTAAGAACCATCTAGGGAGAGTGAACAGACAGTACCATTGAACATTTTCGCAATAAATTTAATTTATGAAATAAATCTGAGCAATTTTATCACAGTAACCTATCTTATAGTAAAAATATTACACAGAAAATAATAACCTCTTTCTGATTGTCACTAGTAGTTTTAAAGGCACCATTAATAGTTGTTTTACTAGATTTTAATCAAAGCTAAACTAATTTACTTTGCCTTATTGTCTTTTCCCATCTTTGACTGGCACAATGGAGGATTGACCAAGCATATGGAACACTTACTTTGGAATCTCATCACAAAAAAACAGGTCAGAGTTAGAAAAGCAGAATTTGATGCATTTTAGTACATGAAGATTAATAATAAATACATTTTTTATTAATTGGCATTTTCATTGTATTCACATAAGAGATATAATGATTTAGTTGTACAAAAACCTAAAACGCACAAAAAGTGTAAATTAAAAAAAAAAAGGCAGTTGATATGAAAATACACCTTTCTTTTAACACCCATAAGGCTTGGGAATATCTGATCTTTCAGAATACAGGACTCATTTGTTGCCTTACAGATGTCAAAGTGAATCTGCAATAACAGTTGCTGTTCTTCATTTTAAAGTTTCCAAGAGGAACCCAAACTGAAATCTGCTTCTGACTACAGCTGAGGTGGAGCTTCTTTTCTGTCACCATCCAGGGGTGACAAAAAAGACCAGTGAAAACGCATTAGGACTGGCACAGGCCAATGATATAACTTCAGTGAGTCAGATCTCCAAGTGCAAACTGTTCAGTTACTCATCAGGGAAGGGGCTGCGTATGCCCTTCTCACTTTTAGTATTCCTCAAGAACCCAGGGTCAAAATATTCCTCTGTTGCTAGATTCATTGGTCTTGGGATTCTTGTAGTGAAATATTTTGCTTCCTACATACTTGTTTTTCTGACTATCTTGATTCCCTTGTAAGCTAAGTTTAATTTAACCAAGCTTTACCAATGATAGTGTATCTTCCCTATTCAGTTGTACCTTGAGCTTTCAAATACAAGGCAGTTACTCTGAAGAAGTGGTTTTGTGTCTGAAAATGAAATTTTCTTTTGCTTTACAATGTCAGTATTTAAGTCAGGGATCTTCTGTCTCAATGCCTGAGTTTTTCCATCTGTAAAATGTTAAGTTGTCCCTTCTGTAAAATGCTTCAAGACCTGCTGCTGAAAATGTCTCTGATAACTGGATACTAATAATATTGTACATTAAATCCCACTGATTTCTTACAAAATAAATACCAAATTTATTTTGGAGTTACAGATTAAAGTACAACTCAGCCAAGAGAAATTAAAATCAAGATCATAAACTAGGTAACAGGTTTATCTTGTGCAACTATAGAAGAGGTCTCTCTTGTATATTCTTATTACTATTTCTGGTCTGCTAACGCACAGTATTACTGTAGATTGGCAAATTTAGGAAAGAAAAAAAGTCAAAGTCCTTAGTGTAAAAGATGAATGAAAATTTAGTGATTACAATATTGGTTCTTCTGCTGCTTCTGGTTAACTTTGTCTGATTTTCACTCTACAGTCAAAAGTTTACTAAATTATCCCTTCCTATTTGCTATTAGCCTTACTGTCAATGACTGTGGAAAAATGTGCTGATACAGACTACATTCTTCTCACAAGATGCTGTAACTTGCACACTTCAGATCTAGCTTTTGCCTTATCCTTAGTATGTACAGATGGCAGAGCTTTAGAGCTGCCTGTATCCCAGGCAAGGTCACAGACAGGAGACACTGGCAGGGACTTTTGGTGACAAAACAAAAACTCTGAGGTTTCCTTTGAAACTGACTTGCATTTAGAACAAAACAAAACAGGCAATGAGTGCAGAGCAGGGCCTTTTCTGATATATCCTTCTGTTTCCTCACAAGAAAGCTTAAGGGCTCCACAAACTGAGAACAGTGACTGCACTACGGTGCTATTCTATTACTCCAGCTGGGTGCGTTCTTCCTAATTATACTAACAGGAGGTAAGAGGCACAGTCTTGGCTATATGTTGTTTCTTTAGAGAAAGACTTTAAACTGGATTCTTTAAACCAGTCATGAAATAATTTCTGACACAAATACCACCAACTGTTCCTTGTATTAAAACCAAAATCAGATAAAAGACCAGCCTTCACAGACAACTTAGTAGGTTCTTTGACTGTATTTTTCAACATACTCTCAATTACACTGTTTGTTTATAATTTACACTCCTCAGCAGATGTAAATAATAAGAAAACAAAATATTGCATTTTTTAAAATATATCAGGGTCTAGAAGACAATTGTTTCTTCTCTTGCTCAGAGAGTGTTTTGACTTTTGTCTTTTGTTTTAGGCGTTTTTCCAGTTCAGAAAGTGAGACGCTTGTTGTATTTTTATAAAATAATGTAAATAGAGTGGGAAAACTCACATAAGTTAAAAGAAAGAAAAAAAAAATCAACATTATTTAATAACTTTCAACATTTTTGGAAATAATTTTATTTTTCTTAAAACTTTTTTTTTTTTTTTTTTAAGGAAAAGTAGTTTAAATTCATGTGCTTGAAATACTTTAGCTTTTGATGAAACCTGTACTTTTCACTGAAAAAGTATTTCAGCGGTTTTTTGTGAACACAATTAGTGCTATAAATACATCTTCCACATCTTCCACCACTTTATGTCTGTGTCACAACTGAACCAATAGTTCCACTGATCCCTTTCATGATATTTGTCTAAAGTTATTTTAATGCCTTTACATGAGAGAATAAAAGAGAGAAAGGGATAAAAAAATTGGAACTATTTTAACATGTATGGTAAGGTAATTAGAATAAGGGTATCTCTGGAATATGCACCATCTATAGTTAATTCAGATGCAGTACTAAAAATATAGATATAGAAATACATTTCTGCTAATGGCAAGACATTATATAATATATCCATAGAGCAAAAAATGCCACTTATTTCCTCAGCAGGTAGAGTCAGGCAGTTATTTTGCAATCATCCCCTCCTTTACTTCCTTATTGCTATTGTTGCACTCAATAATTGAGAATTCAAATTCTGGAACACTCATATGGTTACATTTCTAATACAGCATGGCTCAGATTCTGGACACAGTTACACTACTGTGAATCCAGCTTCACACTAGCAGTTTTTGATGAAGGCGCTCTGGTCTTTCATCATGCTCACAACAGAACGCAAGTTAGGGTCACTGAGCTTGTCTTTTTTTCTTTTACATTAACCTGAACATGTGCAAGAGAGACACACTCCTGTACTCAGCAATGTTGCAGTTGGACCTGGAGGTTCTCAGCTCTTCTTTTTACCACCTGCTAAAACCTTTTGGTTTCCAAAAACTCAGAAATGTTTTCACGGTCATCACCTAACAGCTCGGTTAGGATTATATTCTGTATTGGAGCTATTGTGCTGCCCTTGCAGTTTTTATAGTTTTTTTATAGTTTCTGTTTTTTAAAACATAGCTGCTAGAAAAGGATTTATCACTTTTAGATGATGTATTATTTTCTGCCTTGTGGAACAACCTCAGTAGGCAGTCCAGGCACACGCATATGGACAGCTAAACGCCTGGAAAAAGGGAAACTGTGGTAGAGATTGCAAGTGTTTCCAGAGCAAAGTGATAGCTGAGTTGAGTTTCTTAGGATAACATGCTGATCTTAGCTGCAGAAGTTTGACCACATACAGCTAAATCTTCTCTTTTTGATGTGGCTTTAAGCATTCCCCTGACTGGAACACAGCTTAGAGATATTTGCCACTCTCCTGTCATGTAAGCAATGAAAAATTTCAAGGCTTATCCCTCTCATGTTTCTTTGATAAAGACTTTGCTAAGCACATTGAGCATTTCAGTTTAATGATAAAGTCTGAGCAAAAGCTTATGGCTGATAAGTGAATGAGTGAAAGAGGTTTGGAACTGGTATATGCAGTACCTGATCAGAGACAAAGCTAACAAAAGTAACATTGGATGAAGTCCAACATAAAATCCTTTTTTAAGTAGAATATAAGTGTCCACAAGAATGTGCCATGCTCCTTTTTCACCCTGCCAGCCACTGCACGTTCCTAACATCACTTGGTGATGCCTGTCCAACCCTGCTTTGAAGTAGCCATGTAGGAAAATGGGCACCTGCCTCCTGCAAAGAGGTACGTTGCAGTGCTGACCATGGGGGCAGTAGGACTAGATATCCTGCTTGTGTTTGGTATATGGCTGGATACCCTAATGCTTATCCATTTGGTATTGGGACAGAGGGAGCCCTCAGGGAAGAGCTGGGAGCTAGTGCTCTCTAAAGAGAAGCATCAGGGCTGAATTTCAAGACATGCTACAAATGTGCTTCCCACTTCTTTCTGCTCAGGGACACAAGCTAGACAACCATGTCAGTTAAGCCTATTGTTTTTACTTGAGCATTTTTACAGAAATAAATTAATCTTCTGTTGTATCAAGGGGCACCCTGAGAATGGGCTCAATTTGTAGAGAAGTAAATATTGCCTGATGTGCATGACTTCAAATGTAAGAAACAGTGATAGTTGCTGAATGGCAGTCCACAACATTAAACCAACCCCCTCTGTGAGCAGCATGTCTTTGCAGGATTAACAATTTATGAAGTTAATGCACATCTAAGTATGCAGCTGTCCTTTTCTATTTTTAATAACCAAAAGGAAAATGTCACCAAGTAAAGAGGAAAAAAAAGCTGTTTCTCAGTTGGGACTGTACAGAAAACAGTGGCAGAATTCTTCTCTGTGCTGTAAAATGGTACTAACGAGTTTTGTCATGGAGACTAGAAACACTAGATAGACCAAAAAACTTAAAACTGTCTTCATTTTGCTTTCATGTTATTATTAAAGTGTTCTTTGAAAGAACTTATTTTAACTCTGATCGTAAAATGAATACTACCTCACATGTGTGCCTTGGTATAAACAAGCATTAAACAAACTAAATATAAATATTCCATGATTTAATTGCATTTTCTTATGGTTTTACACAAGAATTAATACAAATAATCCTTTACTTTTCCAAGCATTTAAGTATGGAGAATCCCTAAGTGACTTGCAAAACTATACACAGGAAGGAGAACTTTCAATGTTTAAATCTGTCAGCCCTCTGAGGGGGTTTTTAGGTAAATAAGTGTATTTTTCTGCTTTCCACCAGTTTCTTGGACTTTGGTGATGGATGAGCCATATATTTGGGATAGGAATAGAATCTGCAGTGGCACGAAAAGATGAATTTTGAGCAATAAATATTTTGCTAAGATATCAGTATAATTTCTCACTCATTTGAAGAATATCGTGAAACTGTGCAGTAATGACCCGCAAAAAGCCAGACAAGAAGAGGACTGGTATGGGAATACAAAGGTGGCTACAGTCTTGAGTAAATGGGAGTTGAAAATTGAATTGTTGAGCTAGAGAAAAGTCACAAATGCTTTTTTTGTTCAGAATCATACTTGAGATGATTTAATATACATAGTAATGACTTTTGCACAGAAGCATATTGACAAAATGCGGTGACATAAAGGTGAAAATTATTAGTTAAGAAGGAAGATCACACTGGAAAACTGAAGTGATGCTGAAGACCTAGATGATAGAAACAGGATGAAATGTAACAGTACAAAATTAATCTTAGACATTATCAACGAGAATTTCTTCTTAAGTGTCTGAGTAGAAAGAAAAGGAAAGCAAAGAATTGGTTGTGCACATTGATCACGGTTCCTCCAAAGAAAGTAATACAGCTATTAAGGAAAAAGTACGCAGTTCCAGAACATTACAAGTGAGGCATACCTAGAAGGAAAAACTGTACTGCTCTGCAAGGTACAGGTAAGACCTGACCCAGAATAGAGTGTTAGATTATGGCTTCCCACGCTTACAAAAGACAATTTCAAATTAAAGAAACTGCTTCTACCTTTTTCCACCTTTTTTTTTTTAATATATTTTTTTATTTGAAACCTCAAAAAAGAAAAAGCAATGCAAACAGAAATGACAGTGTGGGTACAAAAATAAGTTGACTTTAACCAACTACGAGTTCAGAAGCTTTATAACAAGCAGAACAACTAGGTTTTGCAGTTTATACACAAGACTATGTGAGATTCCTTGAGATAGTACAAATTCAGTAAACTGAGAGTTATCTTCAAGCCACATCCATGAGACCTCCAAACCAGCAACAGGTTAGGGGTCAATCTGCCTAATTTCCTTCTAAGTACTTCTCAAAGACTTTTGATAAATGAGAGAAGAAAAAAAAATCAAAACTAGGTTTTCCTTTAATTGCTTGTGCTGTGGATTAATTTTTTTTTTCTGGGAATTGCACACCTAGCAGCTTTGCAGTCAATTTCTACCCTCAGTAAATGTAGTGAGGGCACCATGCAGAAGCAATCTTTCTTCCCTTTGCCCAGGCTACATAAAAGCTGGGCAAAGGGAAGAAGTTGTACCAGCTTACAGGAAAAAAAATGCAACATGCTTTCTGTCATGCTTCACAATGAAGCTGGTCAGTTATAAACAAAATAATTTTTATAAATCCTGTATTATTCCCAGAAAAACAAACAAATAAACAAAAAAACCCCTACCCTACACAACAGATTTCCCTGGGCAACTTGATCTGCAGCTGGCAGTAGCACACGTATTGCTCACATGGTGCTATCAGCCAAGCTCTCTGCAGAGCATGTGAGTTAAAGACAGTGTGCCATCCCTGACAAGAAAGGACTACAAAATATTTTGAAGCTAGATGAGAATAATAATCCAAACTTAAAAAAAAAAAACAAAAACAAAAACAACAACAACAACAAAAAAAAAAAACCAAAAAAAACACTTTATATTGGTAGAAGACAGGATGAGACTGTGTTAGAAGATCTGCTGGATTAAACCAACTTTCATTATCTATTTAAAACTATGTATGCTGCTCTTGACCCTTTGGAAACTGTCTTAACAAGTCTGGTTTTGTGTAATGATAGCAGGTCTTCCTTTTAGAGAAACCCTGTCATCACAACTGGTGATTATATACCCTACATGCTGTTGATTTCATAAGACTTCATCACTTCCATGGCTGTCAGTCTCATCACTCCCAATGTAATGTTCCTTCCTCCCACACTGTAATTTCTTTAGCACAGGGCAGGCAGCGGAGCATGCTGTTTACGCTGCTATCTCTCTTGCTGTTGCTACTTCATTGAATGCATCTGTGATACAAGTTGCTCAATCTTCATGACAATAATAATGTGCTATGAAACAGGCTACTTATTACACTAGAACTATTCAGTAATGGTATTTTTAATGTACATTAATTTCCATCATCACTACAGTCTGCATAGAGATGCCTATAAGTCTAGAACAAAATCAAATAATTGTAATCCAGAGTCTTTAGTGCTATGGGTTATGAAGTAAATTCATAAACACAAATGAAATTCTTTCTTGTAATTCGGAAAGGTTACTCTTTTGGGGCCAGATTAATAACCTATTTCCCTAGTTTATCTGCATGTAGTATCAGTTACTCTGTTTAAGAAAAATAGCATACTGTGTCTACTTTTGCAGCAGAATGTAACATAACTTTGCTCCTCTGAAGGTCTCAGCAGGAACTGAATAGAATATTCTCTGCCACTGGACCCTAAACATCTGTTCATGGGTAAGGAGCCTTTAAGGTTTCTTCCATATTCATCCTGAAAAACCTATATTCATATTTATACACCTGTGCTGTGATTTCAGGGGGGAAGCTTAGACTTACAATCTCTCTGGCAGCCAAAGCAATTTATCACTTCTTTATAATATATTTGTAGGGCAGATACCCACCATACACCAACACAAGTGGTCATCAATAGGGGCAGAATTCAAGGGACGTATTAAAGTAGCAAGGGCAGACATCCAGAGGTAGATCTTGCTGAAGTGGGACAAGAGATCTAAAGCTAAAACTCTTGTTCTCTGTGCACCTCTAGAAGAGATTATTGCACCCTGAAAGAGTAAAGAATTTAATGTGCTGGCACCTCAGACGCCTCAAATCACAGCCTGATAACCAAATCTATTAATAAAAGTCAGTTTCAGTATTGAACTAATAAATATAATTCTTGTTTGTTTCCAATATTGCACATTAGAGATGTGCCTAGTATCACTGACATACCATGTATTTCTAATGTAAACAACAGTGCAGCCCTTTAATTCATATGATCTAATGTTTTACAGGCTGCTTTGCTCAATAATCCTGTAGTCCATAGTTAATAGTCTTGTCGAGCAGGTCTCCTGGAATGGAGTAAATACCCATAAACAGAATAGATTTAATATGAAGACTTTATATTCTCTATAATTTCATCATTAATACTTACTGGAAACTAAGAGAAAATATAGATAAGTATAGCACCTAACTAGCATCACAGTGTATGCAAAAAACCCAATATATCTTATATTATGGAAAGCTATTGTGAAGATTATTATGACTCGTATTGTGACACTAAATATTGGGTAGTGCCTGGGTAAAATAGTTTTTACAGATTTTACTTGTAACAGTGCTGTTATAACTGTTTGTTGCAGATATCCATTTGGCCTTGCTTTCCTTTTTCAGAATTTTATGTAGCCCAGTCCCACTGTCACTACTCTGCACCAACATTTCAGTGTTGATTTTCCTCACCCTACAACCTAAATTAATGTAATACAGTGAAATCTTTGGATTGTAGCACAAAGCTGAACCATGCAAAGAAAACCTCTACAAATAAACCCATACTAGTAAATATAAGAAAACTCATCTACTGGTGAAGGATTGGCCAGACTATGAAACTGACGGCAGTCTCCTTTGAACAGTTATATCCAATAAATCAACAAGCCCTTTTTTAGACAATGTTTGGACATGGTTTTGGAAAGAGCATGGGTCAGGGTCTGCTCCCACAAGGCTGGTTGCAAGTGGCCACAGTATTTTTGGGTAAAGAGATATGTGGTGTATAAATGCAGTCTCTTTGTGTCAAAAAACGTTCTTTCTTCCATTCCTTTGCTGAGGAACCTAAGAAATAGTTCATGTGGGATCAAAAACATACAATCTAAATATAAATGGTGTTGTACAAGCAATCTGCCTATATCTGCTTTGCTGCTGTTGTTCTCCAATGATCAGCTGCAGAGACAGCGAATTAACAGGCATTAGGCAACCCTGCAGCAGCTCTGACACTCACAACCATCGCTGTGGGTTAAATTTCCCACAACAGCCCCCCATGCCTTCGATGCTGCAGTGGGACATAGTCACTCTTCTGAAGTCTAAAGATACCTACTGGTATAAGACCCTTGAGATAAGAAGTAAGGGGACAGTCTTTTCTGCAGCGGTATCTCCAAACGAAGCACACGTGCATTAGTTAGCAAGGTATTACTGTTGAAATCATTAGGAGGTTCTTGTTGCAAAATAGTTTGGAACAAAGAAAGCAATTCCACCTTGAAAGCAGATGAGCTTAATTTATCAAACTGTGAGATGCATTTTGGAAAGAGAGAGAATACAAATGAAGAAAAGGAGTATATTTAAGATGATTATGCCTTCCAATTACACACAACGTCATGCTCTGTATGCTTATCTTCTGACTTACACGTCAGCTTCTATTTTCCAAATAAAACACCTCAACACTTTAATTGAAAACAAGTATGTTAAAAAACAGAGGAAGAAGCTTTTCCTAAATCTGTAAAGTAAAGTGATACAAAGCCAGCTAGCAGCACATTAAGATAAGGAATACAGCCTAATTGGTGATAAAATGTCAATATTCCAATAGATGTATACCAGCAGTCCATTAGATTTAATTAGGCTCCCTCAGCAAGTAATAAATCATGTAAAAGAAGAATTGAAAAAGAAATCAGCTGATTGCTGGGAAACACTCACAGGTTAGTTTACCAAGGCTAATCTTTAAGTAAATTACGAACTAGCATAGACATATTAAACAGAGGGTTTGAAAAAAAGACCAATATCTAATATTAGTACAGGATTAAGAGATTACACAAAGACATTGTTGATCTACCCAGTTTGTAATGATGATTTTATTTATTGATATACAAAAAATATTAAGAAGGGTTCAAATGAAGGGAAGACTAGAGTGGAATACTAGGCCACTGATGCACAGTCCCATTCTGAAAACTGGTAAAAATTAGTGTGCAGCACAGGGACCCTGAAGCTTTGCCCTGTGTTCAGCAGGGCTCCATGTGGCTGCCCCTGTACACACTATCAAATGGACTAAAACCTGTACTTCACAGGCTACAAATGGAAAATGAAATGCAAATGAATTGGCAGCCACATTTGCGGAATCAAGGTGGAAGAGCAGCAAGTTCAACACACACAGGTCGAACACACAAAAACAAAGGGGATATGACAATGAGAAAGTAAAAGCAGTACTTCTTGGATTACTGCAGCACTGAAGAGTGAAAATACAAAAAAATTTAATGCATCTGTCTGAATAAAAACTGTGCTTTTTGGCTGAGATCAATGATGGGATTTTGTATTTCCATGGCTCTTCTCAATTCTTCATTAAAAAGATGACTGAAAAAGAGAATTTTAAAAAACTTTAAAAGCACATGAAACACAGAGCACATGAAGAAAAAGAAGGGAAGTATTTGGGTTACTGTTTCTAAGGCAAGACAGGAGTAAGAGGATACACAAAAACATTTTCAGACTTGATCAGAAAATAACAACTAATTTTTTGAATTTTTTGGTTTTTGCAAACTAATCACAATAGTTGCCATTTCTGTGGATCTGAGAACCTGGGATAGAACCGACACAAGAGTGCCATTTCCCAGAGGGTAGACTTTCTCTAGTCATGTGTAAAGAGCAATAAATAGTCTTCATTTACTCAAAAGGGATGCAATGACAGTTTGTATTAAGCCCCGAAACAGGCATTTAGTCTGCATGTACAAATAGAATAGGATCGGTGAGATGGGAAGACTCAAGAAAAGTTTCTGGGATTTCAGGAAAAATTCTATATTCTTTTAAATTTCTGGTCCTAATCTGCCCTCTGTGAAACTACAGAGCAGTGAGAAAATGACAGGAAAAGTTCTACAAGTGTTTGTAGACTTAACAACTACCTTGCATTTGCCACTTTGAACTGTATATTAACATTCTATGAGATTAGCTCAGGGGTAGAGGTAGGTAGCCAGGCTTAGGGATTTATTTTCTTAACTTAGGTAAACACCTTCACCATTATAAAAACCACTGGCTTTGTGCAATGCTTCAGTTTGAGACCATCCAAGTTACTGACAGCTAACATATTACACCAGGAATTATCTATGGTGTATTTTCAGTGCTACACCTGAGCACCAGGGCAGTACTAACATGCATCAAGTGTATCACTTCTGCCACTGGACAAGCTTCATCAGCACTAGCTGGAGTTGCGCTTCACTGCTGTGTGTAGACCTCCTATGGGAGGGAAAATGTCCAAGTTACACTATGTATTTAGCAGCTCATTCTTCTTAATTTTGTTTTTATTAATTTGGAAATGTCCTTTATATTTTCCATTTTTAGAAATGGTAGCATACCCATGAAACCTCTGCATGGCTATTATATTTAAACGCACTACTACTACTGTGACAGCAACCAGTGAGTCCATAAAGAGGGGGAAAATTCGCTCAATGATTTCTTCAGTATTGTGCAATTTTTAGAAGACTGGAGCTTGTAACATGGCACTTTCTGACAAATAAGGTCTGATAAACTTGTATTTTACAGTAAAGTTCCTGTAAAATTGGTGTTTCTCTCCTCTTGGGTAAATACATGGCAAAGGTTTAATCTCCATGTAAGTTTGTGTTGGACTTCGGTTTTTTTAATTATTGCCTTTTAGAGTGCAATTTAGTGTTAGAACATAGCCTTTTGGCAGCATTAAAGCACTTACTATTCAAATTATTTAGTTAAACATCTCTCAAAATTATTTAGTTAGGATCTGCAATGCACACGTGCAGCCACATCCTTAGACTCGCATAGAATACATATAGAGAGAGGATATTACTGGTATTAAGTTGAGGATTTAATTTGTTTGATTATCTAATTCCAGTTCAGTGGAGAGTAATTTTCTGATTTGACCTTGCTGTGATAGAGCGCTTGATATTTGCTCAGTTTAAAATTATATACAGTAGCCTAGGTTTGTTGATGTGTTTTCATAAGCGTTTTATTAAAACCTACTAATACTGTCACATTTTGTGAAATCAATAATTTGCTTTACAACTTTTGAGGGATAAAAGAACATTAAACTCTCACCCAAATCAGTCCTTGTTTCCGGCAAAAACCTGGCACTGAAATTTTCTTAATGAAGCTACAGAACAAGAATTAAGTATAATTTGATGCTTGCAAACAATCCTGCACATTAATTAAAAAAAATATTTCAAATTATATGCCTAATGGAAATTGACTGTTTTAGGGAGAATTTGGCACTTAAATATTGTTTCAAGCTGTTAATGTAGAAGAAAAAATGCAAACAATGGTACCATTAGAACTGATCAATGAAAAATAAAGTAACTTAGTTGAGGAACACTTTGGTGATGGTTACTGAAATCTGTTCATACACTTCTGATGATGCATATATAGTCTTTTAATAATCACAGGAACTACCCAAAAGAAGGTTTATTTGGTGTTTTCTGAAACTGGGTCTATATTTCAACAACGGACATCATATACCTCCCAGATCACCTCTGTCGGTACCTCTGAAGCATTTGCTGGTAATGAAAGAAAAGTTATTTATGTTACGAAAACTTGACACTGAATGAAAAGTGTGTCTGTATGATCCAGAGCTGTTTGGCCAACTCTTGGAGTTTACTTTCATAATCCCCAGAAAGACCAAAGTAAATATACAGGATTGTTGAGGTAGGAATGGACCACTGGGGATCATCCGGTTCAAACTCCCACTCAAGCCAAGTTCAACTACAGCAGATTGTCCAAGGCCATGACCAGTCAGGTTTTAATATCTCCCAGGATGGAAAGTCCACAACCCCTCAGGGGGCAATCTATTCCAGTGTTCAACCATTTCCACAGTAAACTGGGGTTTTTTTGTATATTTAAACAGAATTCCCTCTATTCCCTACTGTGGTCACTGCCCTCATCCTGTCACTGGGCACCACTTGGAAGGGCCTGGTTCCATCTTCTTTACTCTCTCCCACCAGGTATTAATACACACTGTAAAGATCCCTCATAAGTCTTTTATTTTCCAGACTATACAGTCCCAGCTCTCTCTGACTCTTTCTATGTGACACAGGCCCTAAGCCTTCAATCGTTTTCGTGGCCGGACTCCCTCCAGTATGTCCATGTCTTTCTTGTACTGGGAAGCCTACAACAGAAGACAGTGCACCAAGATGTGTCTCACCAAGGCAGAGCATCTGAGAAGTGCTCAGTATGTATCCCGGGCATTCATGAATAAAAGAAGCTTGCTACTTGAGAACATTTTTAAATCTCTTGATATTAGATAGAGATGACAATAGGTGGTTCAGTGGAGACTGTGAAATCATGTTTAACAAGGAAGTATGAAGATGCAATCATTAACAGATTTTTTTCCCGCTCTTTCATTGGTTTTATGCAGTTTGATTTAACTAATTGCAAACTAAATGAAAAGCATATTACACTGTTCCTACGCATGTTACCAAAATTCTGTATTACACTGGCAGGAAATTTTAGATTCTCTGAACTAAGCAGTAAAGGTGTAAGTGGTGCACTACTTTTCTTATACAGAACGCAAATAATTTAAAAGTATCATACAAGCAACTTCTCGTAATTGATAATTACTTGTAATTACATTTTCTCTCTCAAGAGTTTTGCATAAGACCTTTATAGAGAAAGCCAGAAGGGACTCAAGGAAGAGCCATCCAAGTCACCAAGACAACACCTTAGCAACATGATCCCACTTAATGTTTCCCCATCACCTCCTGGATTAGAATGTGACTTCTTTTTAAAAAAGAGCTTTGCTGTGAGAGGAGGGTACACACTCTCCCTGCATCCAGTCTGATCTTTTGAATCACACGAGGATTACTGCCTCAGCTTGTAGCCTTCTACAGGCTTGTAGTGAAAACCGGTGGCATACACTGGTTTCCAGTCAACATTGGGGCCACCCTCAGACGGCAGCATGCACACAGAGCCTTTGCATTTCCAGTGCAGAAGATACACCCAAAAGCTGGCATTAGGGTAAGAGCTAGGATGAGGGAAAGAAGCAGGAGCTTTACTGTCTACTTTATAATGGAAATTCAGGACAGAAGTGAGCACCAAACAGATGCTTCTTAGCATTTGTCAGGCTGATGGAAATTCATCAAAATTTACAAACCATGTACATTACTTTTAGGGAGAGCAGGGAGGAGCACATTATTTCAGTCTCCATTTCGAGTACAGAACAGGGGAAAGGGCAGAAGATACAGAGGTGTTCTAATAGATTATTTTTTGCCTCAAGAACTTTACAACTTTATATATATATTGCCACAGTTGCGTTGTTTGCTTCTAAGTTTTCTGTACTTCTGTGAGTATAACTACCCATCACCTGTGCTTTCTTTAAACGTTCCTTCAGATAAAGAAGCAAAATGCATTGATACTTCTAATAACTAATAGTTATAATGAAGGAAAGCTTCTGTCAAATTGTCATTTCTATCAAAATATTAATCCATTTTTAACAGCCATACCTGATAAATACAAAGATGAGGAAAAGTGTGTGCATGCAGACAGCCTTCATACCTAGCATTATTCATAACTTCTTTCAAAAGATTATGCATTTCTCCAACCCTACATTTCTGTGTTAATCAGAAATATGTGTTTCAGAAAAGAGGTCAAAGTATCCCTGGTTTAGGCATCTTTTTTTTGCTATCTATTATACCCATGTGTCACTGCATCACTGCCTGTATGGCATTACTACTATACTGGGAAATGTTTTATTTACTAAGAGGAACATGAGCAATAAACATCTATTTAGAAAATGGAAAATAAGTGACTCAATTCAGAGCCTATTGGAAGCATTTTGAATGTTACACATAACAATTTATTTATTTTATTCATTGACTGTTCATCTAGATAATATGAATGAGTATGGTCTAATAAAGCTAAATTTAACACCTGTAAATGTTCAGAAGGAAAATGCTTTTCCTTTGGGGCACATGTTCATTCATTTCTTTTACCTAACTAGTATCAGCATCCAAATTCCATGATGAGAAATTGATGCTATCCATGCAAGGTACAAAGTTCTTAATTTGCGACTGAATACTGAGTTTTGTAGACACAAAGCATCAAATTCCCAGAAGTGATCCTTCTGTGAGAAGCTGAAGCATTCTGAAGGTTAGCACTTTCTGAAGTTCAGAAGATTTTATAGCTTAAAAAAAATTGTAGGGTACTGGGAGCCAGAAGAAAGAAGGCTTTTTAGGCTGGATGACATGAAGCAGGACGTAAACTATGACTTCAAATTCCATGTATAAGGTACAGAGTAGTATTTTGAAATCTTTGAGAGTAGCTTTTTCTGCTTTCATTTTTTTAAACACAAACATATATGAACAAAAAAGGTTGATAGCTATATGCTTTTTTGACATCCAGTATGTCCATGGGGACATTTTCATTTAATACATTCACCAAAAGTCTCAGTTCCTCATTTCTTTTAAATAAATGAGAAAACATTAAGAATAAACATGCAATCAAGTGAACAAACTCAAGACACATTTTTCTAGATGTAGCAGACTGAACTCTACAGAGAAAGTTACAAGCAGAAAGGGCAATGAGGTTAATGAGAAAATATTTTTATAGAATCATTTAGCTTGCATTGAGTCCAGCTATTAACCCAGTACTGCCAAGTCCACCACGAAACAATATCCCTAAGTGCCACATCTACACATCTTTTAAATACCTCTGGGCATGGAGTCTCAACCACTTCTCTGGCCAGCCCATTTCAGTGCTTGACAACCTTACTGGTGAAGAAATTTTTCCCAATAGCCAATCTAAATCTTCCATGGCACTACCTGAGACCATTTTCTCTTGTCTCATCACTTCTTTCTGGTAAAAGAGACTGACCTGCACCTGGCTACAACTTCCAGTCAGGCAGTTGTAGAGAGAAATAATGTCCCCCTGACTCTCCGTTTCTCCACACTAAACAACCCCAGCTCCTCATAAGACTTGTGGTCCAGACCCTTCTCCAGCATCTTTACCCCTCTCTGGACATGCAAAATATTTAGATTTCTAAATATTTAGAAAGTCTCTTCTGGAAGGAAATAGGGTATTTACCAAACACCTTCCTATTTACGGAATTTATCCCCGTGACTGCAGACTGGAGGAGTCACAGGACTAGGGTATCAACACTCTTGACTTTCTGAACTTCAATCCAAGTTTTACCAACAACTAGTGCAGAATAAACACCACCAAATGAGCATTGTTTTGGTGAAATGGGTGTTTATTTCTGCCTTACTAATTATCCATAGACAGGCTGACTCATTATTAACTCAATTTTGTGGAAACAATGTGGGCTGGAATTTCCCTGCAGTGGATAAACCTCTTTTGACTATTCATACAGCTACAAGTTTTGCTACTTCCATAAAACCGTACAGGTTACTCCTGCCTAAACATCATAACCTTTGAAAAATGAAAATGTAATACACTCAGGATGCTTACAGATACTTCCAAATAATTAATGATAATTGTTTATTGAACTAGATGACATCCTTCCCAATTGTGATGGGTAGGGCCATAGTGCAGAGGCAATCCTTAGATCTCTACTACATCCTTTCCTTAAAAATCTGCTAAATTCAAGAAATAAGAAATCTTCATTCTCCACAGCAGAGACCAAGAAAAATGATTCTCTGAAAAGATATGTTTTTTCTTTTATTTCAAACAATACTTAATAATATCAACATCTAAATCTCCTTTAAGGGGCTGGTAAACTGTCTGATAATAGAAACTTACAGAAAGAATCCTAGTTAACTTAAATTACAGAATTTACAGTATATGCTAGCTATGAAAAACATCCAGTGCTTAGTAATAATAATCTGGTATCCTCCTCAGGAATTTTACAGTTATTATGGTCATATTCTGGATGCTGAAAACAACAAAATAAATAAAGCATAATTGGACTAAAAGGCAAGAAATCTAAGTCCTTTATTGTAACACCTAAACTCAGTATCATGAGAAGAACCAGCATATCCTAAAGACATATTTTGGAAGCAATTATTTCATTATGTCACTTTTATATAAAGCAATTAAAAATCCTCAAGTGATCTCACTTATACACACTTAGCTATTTCATGCCTGCTGCTACATTGTGCCAGTAATCAGCAGTAGCAATCATATTTTTTTCTGTTTCCATTTAGATGCAGAAGGATTTTCAGCCTATACAATTAGACTGTTCGAAAAAAAACCATTTTCTTGCCTGACAACCACGTCATCCCAACAGAGGTGAATCTTTTCCACTCACCCAAGAAGCGGCACTTATTCTTGGACACGTACGGACACAACAGAGTTTATTAATGAAGAGTCAGAAAACACCAGTCACCTGCTAGGCCAGAGCAGTGATGGGGAACTGAAGCACAATAATCTGGTATTTTTTAGAGTAACCAAAATGCTTAACCCTCAATACCCCATTTCTCCCCACTATCCTACCAGTTGCCACAGTTCACTCTCTTGCAGCAACTAAGCTGTCAGTGAACAAGAACACTAATATGAAAACAAGTACTGAAACTCTTCCTGAATAGTGGCTACAAGTGAGAGCAAAAGGTACTTTGCCTTCTTCAAAATCAGGTTATAAACACAGTCCCTGAAAGAGAGTTTGAATTTTCTGCAAATAGCTTCAAATTCTCAGTTCCTTGTTCTGTGAACCCCATGTGCTCCAGTCATGCAACATTCTGTCCAGAACAGAACACATTTCTTTACCTATATTTGTAAATATACATCCATTTGCACCAAATCCAACCTAACCAAACTAAGACTACAAAAAAAAAAAAAAAAGAAAGAAAGAAAAAAGAAAAAAAAAAATCATATTTCTACCCAGTGTAACTTCATAGCAAACATGTGACCCAGACTGAGCTATCAGGCTGATCCACAGTTATGGAAAAGCCACCATTACAGATCAATACCAAAGTCAGCAGTGACTGCACTGTAGTGTAGAAGCACACAGCTTAGTTTCAGTAAACTTTAAGCAACGAAGATCATATTCTGCTAAATATCTAAGGACATTAACAGAGCTCAGCCCAGTCTCACACCAAAGAATTTATTCCTTGAACAATGCTGTGAACCTCAGGGATACAAAACCTGTATCGCAGACCAGGCAAACACCAGCAAAGACTGCAGAAGAAATAAACCCTATTCCTGAAAGAAAGCACTGAAGGTGTTAAGTTTACTAGACTAATGAAGAGGTACATAAATCTTGCAGCATCATCTCAACATCTTCAGATTGAGAGGAAGGGAAAAAAATATTAATTTACCTTGAATTTCCTACTATTCTCCTTTCCGGTGCATGAGACAACTATTGACTTAAGAGTGCTGATAAATGAAGAAGTGGTTTGGTTGGAGTCTCTGAAATTACACTTTCTGAAGTGAATTCCAATTTGCACTGTAGTTAGAAGTAAAAGAGCTGTCAGAGAGATTGAACTCTCAAGGGGCTGTGTTTGGTAGGATGCTATGTTAAGTTTTTTTTTTTAAATCAAAACACACTAATTCAAAACAGATTTACACTTTAGGGATGAAAATGTATCGATCAAGAATGATCACATTGTCATAAGTAAATCTAAATGATAAAAGAGGAATAATTCACTTCCATTAATGCTTCAGGTTGTCCTTGCTTTGAGAACTCATTCAGGAAGAACAGTTATTTGTTCATTCCAACCCAGTACTACCAAAACTGACTCTTCTTATTCAAGCAGTAAGGAAGCGTCCTCTCCAATCAGGCAGTACAATCAACCATCTTGTGAAAAAAATGTATTTAATTAGTTCTAGTTTAAACTGGCACGTCTTGATGAGCAGATGATAAGTCAATTTTTTTTAAAACATAATATTCTAAATAAATAAACTGCAAAGTATAATTTATATCCCCAAATGAACAAGTACTTTGTGGACAGCTCTGAAGCAGTGTTTTCTGGGGTCTCTCTCGACTTCATTTTCTTGATCCCCACTGTACCTCAACCCCAAACACAGGACAGTCTTTCAGCAACAGGTCACCAATACATTTCTCTCCTAACCAGAGTCTTCATGAGTGCCTCCTGCTGTCACTTCCACTTTAAGAATACAGTCAATACATATTCACACTGAATTAAAACAAACCTGAATTTCAAGCCCATACTGACATAATCAAGCAGTTGTGTCATTTTACCAGCACAAGAAATGTATCTTATTTCTTTCTATAACCCATTTTATTTTTACATTTCTTTGAAGAAAGCACAGAAACAGAAATCAAGTGGTAAACTTCAGAAAGGCTTTACATTTTTTTTACTTGTGCAGTTAAAAATCCTGATGCTTACAGGTACCGTAGTCATAAAGTTTAATAATAACCCTTTTTTATCTCTAATCAAATAATATTGTGTTTATTTTCCAGCAACTTTGTTATAAGGAGCGACATAAATTTAGTGTATGATTTTGTTAGAACTGGTGGATCTATGAAGTCTGTCTGAAAATAATTTTTACTGTAACTGGAATGAGGAATATTTCCCATCCTCTGTTGCAGCATGAGATGCAAAAACACTTTAAAGGAACAATATATACACACAAGGAAATAATTTTCTGAAGAGAAAGAACAAAAACTCAGAGAAAAAAAAACTCAAACCATTAAAATAAAACGGGCATCAAAGTGGACCTTTAACAGGATTATATTCATAATTCTTAAATGGACGATCCTGGAGTTTATTGCCTGTAAAGAAGGAAAAAAAATCTACTGGTATCTTATTGAAGTATAGGCTAAACTTGAACAACATATAGCAATCAGGACTCCAGCAAAGTCAAAGCACTATAAATTTGGAAGCTACAGAAAAGGAGTATCAGATACTGATTTCCAATGCACTACACAGCTTTGCTGATTTTCTCATGTGAAGCCTCCCTGTAAGAGATCAAAGACCACTAATGATTGGCAAACTTCCTGCTGATACACAGGTGCGCACACACACACACACACACACACAGAGCACTTGTCATCTGTGTTTTGAGCCAAAACCAGGTGTGACGCTGTGGCATGAGTGGAACACATATTCCAGATAATGAGCTTTGCTGAGAGAGTGCACATTTCTGTTATGTCAGGCTCAGCACAAGTTGCAATGCCAAATGCTGAGCAAGGTGTGGATCAGAGCTTGGGCTGGTTTCCCCTGCATCAGCCTGAAACCTACACCCTCTGGCCTCAGAGGGGAAATTATCCTGGTACAGAGATCACCCACAATAGGATGTGCAGAGCAGAGGCTTTTTAATGCATCCCGTGGGGGCCTCAAACTTTTACTCATATCAGAGTACCCCAGAGTCACCACCACGTGCCTTTAAACAGCTTCAGAAAATCAGCAACTCTACAAGTGCAATTTTCAGTACCAAAATAAACACTGGTAAAGATTCCTCTGTCAGAGCAGTTGTGTAATTATTTCTTCATAGAAGACTAAGAAAAATCGCAACTGAACAGCAGCAAAAGCTACCGAAGGAGCCCAAGAGGCTAACCCTGAAGACTTCATATGTTTTATTTCACTAAAGTATTTATATATTTCTTTTATTTTTTTAAAAAAATATATGAGCACCTCTGAAAAAATCTTCATTTTCAGATAAATTTTATATTAATCTACTGGAACCAGAAGAAAAATCAATTTTAAAATCCTAATTAGAAGAGCAGAGATACCAGTCTAGACACCAAATCAAAACCAAAAAAGCAATAGGGGCAGATGGCCTGAAATAAGAAATCTTTCATGTAATGCAAAATCTCTTAATCCTTAAAATGGAAAAAAAAAAAAAATCAGAGTTTCTAAAAGTATTTGGCCTGAAGCATTGTATTTTTAAAGTGTTAACTACTTCTGATGTTTTTCTTTACACAGTGTTCAATGTGGGCTGTAATGCATTTTCAAGTACTTGTATGCTAAAATGGGAGGATATTTTATTTAAAACAGTTTTTCCGTAATATGAGGTTTAACAATACTTCACTGTATTAAGAAAGCCCCATCTTTGTTAGAACTGCATTTCCTTTTTGGTGAATTTCCTATATATTTTCTTTTTAACCTCTTTCATTTGGTGAAGTCATATTAAAATTGCAAAATATTTCATGAAGACAAAGCAAGATGCATTTAAAAAATCCATATACTGCTTGAAAATTGTGACCTAAACAATTTCAAGCTTTTCAATCTGTACTATTTGGCTCTGTATTTCCAAAAACTTCCAAAGAAGTTTTAGATTAATTCAAGTTCTTATCAGGGTCTGAAGTTTATGATAGCAAAATCCACCTAAATAAACTCCAATTTTCAAGTTCTGTTATACTAACTAAATGAAGAGAGAAGTAATTAACTGCTTCCTCATCTCGGAACTGCTTTATAAAGTCCCAGCAATCTCTTGAAACAAATGGCTGTGGTGTGCTAATTTCGATACAAATAAGTATGTCACAAATTCAGATGATGAGAGTGTTTAAATACTTAAAAAAACTGAACTGATCGTACAACCTCAGTTATATGTCTTTGCAGGACTGAATCCACCCTGTCCAGAAAAGCTGATTCAACTCCCAACCCCATCGATTGGTAGTATTAGATGAAAATGTTTGCCTGGCAGAGATGTTCAGTTTGTTTGATATCATTTCATATATATATATATATATATAAAATAAATAATTCCTTCTAATTGCTACAATCACCTCAGCTCTTTAGTAGAAAGGAGGTTTCATTATTGAGCTCAGAAGTTGACTTCTTCGACCTTATTTTGTAGGGAAAAATCCAGATGGTGTAACCTTGCTGTTGGCAGCATTAGAGACAAAACTGATCTTAATTCCAGTTAGAAATCTTGCCTGCTCTTTGATCACACGAAACAAGGTCAAACTTATTTTACCTGAAGGTGTACCCTGTAAAACTCAGAAAAGTGCTACAAAGAAGCAATAGAAGCATTCATAATTTAAGTGAGAGCATGTTTTATACAAAGGCCTGTCAAGGAGTATGACAAGGCTATGAAGTAAATTGAACAGAATCAATTGCAGGTGGTAGAGCTAAATGAGAAGGATTAAAATCATAGTTAAAAGAAAGGGCAATGGAAGTGAAAGTAGATAGATATAAAATCACTTTAGCGATTGCCTAGCACATTTCTAGTATTTCACAAATAAAAAGTAATTACCAATTAGGAGAAAATAGTTATTAACAGCATAATAAAAAGAGAATGGAAAGATTTAAACTCGAAGAATCAAAAGACTCAGAAAAGAAGATGGGTGAGCCTGCAAACATGCTTCAGTTCTAAGCTGAGGATCTTTTAGTGCTTGAATTTCTTGTACTACTGAAAACATTTAGGTGGGCTTGTGTAAGTCTCAGTAAAAAGATGCTGCATAAAGATATCATACAAGAGAAAATGGAGTAGCTTAAATTTTGATCTTTCTACTAATTTCTTGAGGATTTTTGTGCAATACCAAGTAACATTGTCTCAGATGTTTTATTTGATTTTTTAATGGTAAATAAATCCTTTTCCTGTTTCCGATACACGCACATACACACAGCAGTCTTATCAAACACTGCAACAGCAGAAGAAATATCATAATGTTCCACAATTGTTTATCTGACTATAAAGCTTTACGTTCTAATTACTATCAAGCTCATAAGAGCAGAAAATATGAGAAGACCTACTGAAATGAAGCCATGAGACATCTCAGGGATGATTTCTATTTGTACTCATGTCCCTGAGATGTTCTCGTTTGCCTGGCAGTACCTCGAAGATGAACAGGCCACTTCACAAGTCTTTGAAGAGGTTCTGAAAGGGCACTGAGACATGAAAAAGAGAAATCATAGTATTTACTCTGTGTATAATTTAATAGATTTTTACTGGCATGGGGATCAGGTGCTTTACATTTAAAAAAATAACAAAGAAGATCTAAGATCTTTGAGATTTTTAACTTTTCTTCCCAAGCTGTCAAAAGGCACTGTTGAGGGGTTTTTTGTTATGTTTCTTCTAAATAATTAGTTTAGTTTTTCAAATTCTTGGTGGTTAAAAGCTTCTATTAATATAGGTACCTCTCAAATATAGCTTTAAAACAGGTAAGTGCTAACATATCTTCATTATGTATAGGATTCCTTGAGATCCTGTTAATGCAGCTCTCTTCCTTTTCAATACAGATGTACCTAATGTACCTTTCTCCAGCTGATCTCAAAGTAGTTAGTTTGTCTTCAAGTTCACACTGACTGAAATGCATACAATTCTCAAGCAGCAGGATAAGCCTGTTATTAGACTAGTTTAATGGAAGTTTTAGTCCCCTTATTAAAAAAAATGGGGGTAGGCAAAAAGACATGGTGGTAAGTGAAGTTCTGGTACAGCTCTAATTAGGCCAATATAATTTCTCAGGAAGCTATAAGGGCTTACAAAATTTCAAGTCCATCTCCTATTCAAAATATGCTGAGATGGTACCACACGGTGGGACCTAACCATGCTCCTTTCCCCCTGAACTGAACCACCTCTGGATGAAGGTGAAGATTGCCTTGCTGCCTGGGACAACTGAAGCTTTCCTGATGGAAAAAAAAAAAGGACATTCCATAAAACCAAAGTCACTACTGCATCTACTCCTAATTTGGTATGGATTCCTTCCCTGCCTTCCTACAAGGAATTATAATAGTCAGTCGTAGCGCTAGGCCTTCACTGTTAGTTTGAGGAGAGAAAGGGTTTTAGCAGTACTTCCCATCCCCTCCAACACTGGTAAAGAAAAAGAGATTGATTAACCCCACAGTTAGATGACGGTTAGGTGTGCATGCAATAGAACAAAACTCTTCCTGATAGACCATGTGATAACATTAAAAATATGATATAACCTTGTAGAAACATGTAGCAGTTTGGAAGGTTCACACTGGACATTGGGACAAGTTTTACACTGGCACACAATGCTCCGAGAAGTTGTGACACCCCTTCCTTTGCAGTTTTCAAGACTCAGCTTTGCAAAGTTAGGCTGACTTTCTATGAATCGGTGACTGTCCTGCATCAGGCAGCAGAATGACCCCCAGAGGTTCCTTCCAACCAATACTTATACAGTGAGCACTGTACACTTAGAGAGGCCAAGTTGGGTGCCTTAAAGCAGCAAGTGGAACTGTATTTGTAGAACTGTCAGATGGTACAGAGGCATTTGAATATGCTCCTTACCTGTGGGACATTTGGGATTATGGATTTCTTTCCTACTACATTCTTTACGTACGTCCTGATGTTCTTCAAGCAGTCAAAATGGCCTATTAACTTTGTTAGCATAATAAAGTTTTAACTTTAAGGAATCTGTAGCTTCCTTAGTGACCTTGAGAACACGAGCTCTATATTCCTTTCTCTTGTTTTTAAAACCATTGTCCACGCCAGAATGTGTTACAAAGAGGTACCAGAGAAGGTTTATTTTCCTGAATTGGAATTTCACATATTCATATTTTAACAATTACTAGATATAAGATAGCAGTCAAACCCTCAGCTGATAACATAAGACCACCATTTTGTGGAAAATTTTTCACTACTTAAAATTTGCATAAAAACAATTATTTAAACAGCAACATAAAAAATAAGTTCTTTGAATAGTCTAGCTGAAATTTATCTATTATACTGAACATATAAGGTTTTCAGCATTTTCAGTCTCTTGCTCTGGAGGATCAAGCACCACAAGATTCTGTAGCATACACTGAAAACATAAGGAAAATGCAGAAAATATATTTTACAATTATTTCAGCAAGTATTTAAAAGATGCAGATTTTTCTTGAAGCATTTTTGGTTACGTGGTAGTAATTTTTAAATATCCTGAGGTGTCTAATATGTTGTGAAGTTAAAAGCTTCACAGAATTCCATTCCAAAAAGAACAACAATCCATAAGATCAGTTCTCTTATGCTAATATTTTTCTTGGCTAATTTATGTTTTCCTTTGGAAATCTAGAATTTTATATTTTAAAGTGATGTTCAAAAATAATTTTAAGCTGATTATTTTGAGTAAACAAATTTTAAACTGATTTTTAGTGAAAGATTATTTATGGAAACAGTTTTCCAACTAAATCTATTCAAAATACCACTTGCTTTTCCAGGTTGTTACGTAAAAAATGTTTTTCCCAAATATGACAGGCACACATTCCATGCAACAGTTTTATAAATGCAAATTCATCTTGCCTAGACATAAACTAAAAAAAAAATATTTTAAGAAATACTACTAAAGTAGGTTGCACATAGAACTTTTTTAACAAGTGAGATTCTTTTTCTCACCCACCAAATCTGACAAATTAATACCCAAGTATTACTTTTCTATTAAAATACAGATTACATTAACATTGCTAATCAGATGTGTTAATTTTTTAATCACTGCTTCTAACGTGTCAGTCTTTTCTGCTTAAGAAATGGAATAAGAAAATTTAAAAATGTGCTTTAAGCCAGTTGGGTTTAAGTCATCTTTGCCTGATTAACTGTTGTAACAGAGAAATTAGCATGTCTGAAGCAACTGAATAAACATTCAGTCTTCATGAAAGAAAGCCATATATCTATAAGCATTAATTCTGTAATCAACCTAAGCAACAAAAACAACATAGAGTAGCCGAAGGACATTGTTTACTAAAAGTGTGATTTTGTTAACTCACACATAAAGGAAGCAAAGTTGGCATTATCTTTTCTTCCTGTCTTTCAAATTTCAGTGAAAAGAACAGCTCATATGGAGCCATTTAACTTTTCTTTTCCTATGTTGATGTCAGCTTTGCAGTTATACTTGGCATAACAGCTTTGATTAAACATTTTATATAATTGTAAGCTTCCTGAGGGGACTCAGAAAAGGAACTATCAGGTGCTTGGGTTACATTCCAGATGGCAAGAGATTTGCTCAGCTTCACACTCTCCTTCCCACTGATGATACTAAACCACAGTGGAATTCATTCGCAAGTAATTCCAGGAACCATCAGGCTGAATGTCAAAGAATTAAAAAAAAATCAGCAACTCTGCTCTTAAAACAAAGCAGTGATTTGTAGATATCTGTTTTATAAACAATTTCAAGGCTTTCCCTTGAGAAATTCTTAAACCTGCGTCTGCAAGTATTACATCCTAAAAAGCGCTGCTGTTGCACTAAGGTTACATATGAACTGAAATGGCTTTCTACAGTTAATCCTTTCCCTGATGTAACATGTAGCTAAATGGATACTAGAGCCAACAACCTCTAGAAGCAGACACCTATGGTAAGGGCACGTTGAGAAGGCAGCCCATAATCAGATTCATTTGGGTTGCCATCACAAATGGCCGCTACCAAGATAAACTTTACTTAGTGCACCAAATTAGCTTCTGCAAGAAGTTAGGAGGGATCCAGCCTCACCTGCGAAAAGAGCAATGCCAAGGCACACCTTCTGGATGTTTGAAAACAAACCTGAGAACACTGCAGCTCTATAGTCTGGAGAGCATCAGAAGTGGAGGGCTTGGAGGGCAATCACAATAACCCTTCTCAGAAATCCCTAATAAACCTGCTCTGCCATTTGCCATTTCCCTGATTCTAGTGGGCTGCCAATTGTTCACACTTGTTTCTGACTCACAAACAGAATTTTTTAATGTGTGTTTATACAAGCATAATAAGAGAGCTGAACTGGTTTTTGGAGTTTTCCTTTCCCATGAAAATGGACACCTAGAATGGAACTTGATCACAGTGGAGGTATTTCCACCCAAAGCATCATTCCAAAAATTGTCTCTGACAACTGAATATTCCTAAACTCACTATTCTGAGTTCAGACCCACTGCTTCTTGTCATGCACAAAACTGAACCAGGCTGAACTAAATACTGTAATAATAACTAAATACTGAATTGGATTTTTTTTTTTTTTCTTTTAGTACCCTAAAAGACTTCATCTGCTGGGTTTAAGGCTTACACCTAGTAACAGATTAACTTTCCCCTTCCCATGCTCTCTAACACATGACTATGACAGCTTGAGGATGCCTGAGGAAGAGCAAGTTGCCATGGAGGACGAAGTACTGGTTGTGTATTTCATCAAAAGACCAAAAACAGTGATGTGACTGTCCTGACAAAATTCTTTGAAAGAGTGGCTAAAGATACCAAGTCAGACGAGAGGAACTTGAAAAGACACTTTTTTTTCTCACCTGGACCCATAGTTTTGTTCTGCATGTGGAATAAAGTTGTAATGCAGAATGAGAACTAAACTAATGCTAACAACTACTAGGAGTTGATGGCTAAAAACAAAGGCTTATCAGAGCTGCTACTACTACGTGCAGATTCAAAGTTATTGCAACAGACAACAGCAGAAGTGGTAACTACAGTGAAATGAATGCCTGATTTGTTGATCCAAATTTCTTTTACTCACTCCGTATTATCCACTTTTTTACTGCTAACAAGGAAAGGTGAACAATTAAATACTTACACAAGACTGTATGACTTGATTCTCATGTCAAAAGCTAAAGAGGGAAAATAGCACACCTTGGAATGGGCTTCACTTTTATGCAGTAAACCAATTTTCAAATGAAGACTCGTCAAAATACATCTGACAGAATTTATTATCCTCAGTAAAACAATCTAGGAACTGTAGGTGGTAATTTGAAAAATTAACATCAGTAATCTAATATCAGACTGTCTTATCAACGTAAGGTAAGATTAAGCAACTTCTGGATCTCAGGTTATTTCAGGACATGGTGTATTTCAAACCCCAATTTCACTCTACATAAGCAGAATATAGAACCACTGCACTGGTGCATCTTAACATAGTAACAGTATGAACATGAAAAAATTAATTTTGCGGAATGACCTCTGCTTTCTCATCAATATAGGTTGCAATTGATACATATTACTTTTGACTGATAGGATGTAAAAGTTAAATCAGTATTTCACAATAAGGGATTCTTTGAATCAAAGAACTAAAAGTAATGTGGAACAAAAAAAAGCTCAATGTATCTGACCTTGGAAAATAAGGATGAACTGCAATTATTTAAAGCTTCTGAAATTTCAAAAAAAATTTAAAAGGACAGTCAATAAAGGATTTAGTCAATTTGCTTATGAATAACACTTTAATGAAATGTAAATCTTATCTTCTATCAGATGTGTAAAATGTCATGCCTAGACTATATTACAGATTTAGCAACATAAATGAGAATTAAAAAGAACATTCTTTCATCTCATATATAATATTATGGGACAAGTATCAGAAGTTTGAAACAGCAATGTATAGATTTAAACATTTGTTCATGAAAATAATGCTTAGAAAAGAACATCGTAATAATAGGAAAAGTCACATGAAATTAAGTAAAAATTAATATATAACCAAAATTTTTTAACTTCAACTAAATTTTAAGTTTGAACTCTGTTTTGAAATTAGCGTGACAAGCATTTAAAGGTATGTGTATACAGTACTGGTATTTTTTGTGTACTTGTATCTAAGCCTTAGTTCTAAGATTTTGATCTATCTGTTTGTTGGGATTTTTTCAAATATTAAAATACCAGTCCTGAGTTTGAAGAGAGCAAAGTCTTCAGGAGACAAGCAGCAATTATAAACCATTGTTCTGACTGTCCTATTGACTAAAAAAATAAAAATAGAAAAAACATTCAAGTCATAATTTAGTCTTACGGGACAGGAAGCAATCCAAGAGCAGAGCTACAAAAATTTCTATTTAAGCCACTTTGGAGACTTGAACATGTAGAAGATTCAGAATCCATTCAAGGAATAACTACCTGAATTTAAATAACCAAATATTACCTTTTCTGTAACTCTTACAGAAATCTTTGCTCAAGGGAAGAGTCAAAAATGGACAGAGCAACTTTAACCAGGAAGAAAATCTGCAGCCTCTTGATCACACAGGGTGGTGGACCTCTGCAAATAAAGACTCTGCTTGCAATTCAGCTGATTTAAATCTAATAATTTCCTTTTCTCTTACTGACTTAGAAAACTCTTTACAAGACAAGTATTTTCAAAAGAATCTCTGAAAATATTCTCTTTCCATAAACAAAATTGTCAGTGAATATCTCATGCCTCCTAGAAATTGAAGTGTAATTACATAATATCCCAAAGTTTGGAAAGTTAAATTTCAATGTCATAATATCTGAGACTTATTTGGATGGTCATGGACTTCTAATCTGTCAACGACATATTTGAAAAAAGTGGCTATGATTACTCCATTTATGCAAAATACTATTATCTATTCCTATTAGTATATAAAGCATAGACAATAAAAAAATCATTTTAGGTTATACTGATTCTTCATATTAAGCTATTTTTTGAACCTATGCCTCATACACTTATTCATAGTCATGTTTTATCCCTGCCAAGACTTGTCACAAACACCTAAGGAGAGATCACCTCAGAGCAATCATTATAATTTTTATGAATTCATGTTTTGTCAGTCCTAAAATTCTGTAAAGCAACAACGTTTCTCTGTTCGTCTTTAAAGGATAAACAAATAGGCATTTGGAGAGGTTACAGGGGCATGTGAAAAGCCAAGAAGTTAGGATGAAAGGATAACATTTTTTGCAGCCCTAGTGATGCTACTGCATTGATGTCTACTTAAGAAACAGCTTTGTCATGCTGTTAACAGTACGCATTTAAATAATAAATATCTGAAACTCCATTAATTTTTAAAACCTTAGCTATCCAGTAGGTGTACTCTACATTTTCAATCTGGCAAGGTCTTCTCTGTTCAATTTTACAACCTTCTCCCTACTTCTGAAGTAGAAAACACAACTCTTATCTATGGCGAGATGAAATGGAAAGTCTCATGAAGAAATTATTTATCCTGTGAATAATTTCATAGATAGGTAAGAAAGATTCCTCCTTTTTTTAAGAACTATGAACAATGTGAGGCCAAGGCTGCCTGCCTGACTGGCTAGCCATTAAAATTAATAAGAAAATTTGTGGGGAAAGATGTGTCAATATGAAACCATCTTAATACTTCTCGATTTGTCTTTCTTTTAATGCAGACTTGTATTGCCTGTTGCTTTTAGACATTTCAGGAGCCACACATGAACATTTCAAACAAAAATGTGGCAGCTTCTTAGGAATTTGTATTACATATATGTTTCAAAGAGCCGCTAAGGGTCATATGGAGCCTGACTTCTATGAAGCTAAATCGAGCTGCAGAAGGGAATAAAATTCTCTGTAGTTGCCCTTGTGCACCCATCTGGGGAAAACAGCAGCTCTGATATGGAATAACACAGCTGCTCTTTCTGCATTTTTGCCCTGAGAGAAGTTTCTGGGCTGCCTGGACTAAACGTGGGAAGGCAGAAGGACGTAAGTCTTCTGGTCTCTTTTAACAGATGTTCCTTGAGGTGCATATTAGCTGCACAGCACCTTTCGGAGGTCAGTGAAAGGACATGGATTTTTCCGAAAGATTCAAAAGAAAGGGAAGTAAACTGGCTGGATTTGTTAAAATACTGTTTCTTCTAACAGTCAAGTGTAAATATGCCTGACCTTCCCCTTTAGCATGCTCCTCTGCAAATGAATCAGAGAGAAAAGGAAATCTCCAGCTACACTAGAGCAAAGAAAGGAAATGGGGAAGGAAAAAGGCAATTTTTTTTGGTCCTTGACTAAGTGAAAGAAAGGTGAGCTCATCACTTCTAAATAAGTTACAAATATTAGCACAGTATTTACCCTCAAGACAAATGAGACAGCTCAGATTGACAATGAAATCTCCCACAGCAACCAGTAAATAGAGGTTTGGCATTTTTAGGACAGAGGTTCTGGGACTGCCTACCCGAAAGATTCATCAAAAATTTACTGAAGCTGGTAATAGAGCAGCTTTTTTCCTCATACAGGACTACAATGAAAACCCAAAAATGTTCAAATTTTTTTAAGAAAAGCAATAATGTACATTCATTTACTTCTGAATGGACTCTTGTATATGCCAAAAATAATTCTGTAATATGAACTTTTACAATGAATAGAAAGACTTTAAAGACAATGAGGAAATGCAGCAACACATATAATACAGTAAGGAAAGCGAGAGCAAGGCACTTTGGGATGCTATTTAGGGGAAATGTTTTTATTAATTAATCTCAAATCACAGAGCATCTGTCAGCCATGGCAAAATATTAAGGAAGAATGAATGAAAGATTGTACTGTAGAGAAAAAAATAATGCATAATAGCTGGTATAAAATTATCTCCTGTAGACCCTCAGAAGAATATAGATTGAATCACAGGAGGAACAAACTAAACATGTTCATACAACCTGTGTTGGGAATGAACATAGACACATCTGACTACAACAAGGGAAAAATGCCACCTTGTGCTTTTATTCTCATGGGCAGTGCAGATTGACACTTTGGGTGACTGAAACCACAGAGCTACATGTTAATTAGAAAATACATGCATTACAAATGTAGGGAAGCCCCTTCTGAAACAATGAACCATTTGCAGGTGTATGTTTTCCAAATGTGTGCATTTTTTTCACGATTCAGACAAGTTAGCTGAAAAAATCACCAACAGTTTGTTTGAACTGGTTTTGTTCCTTATTTTTGACATAACTCTTGGAATTATAAAATAAAGGAGCAGAAAATAGAGAATGAGACTATGTAAAGATTTTCAAAACGTACCTACTAAAATGCATCCTGAAATTAAGGTTTAAGATGTGCGTATTCCCCTGTACCGAACTTGTATAGTGAATGACAGATACAAGCGATGTGATTTTGCTATGAAATTTAAGCAATTACTATTCTAAAAAATATTCTTAAGTCCAAGGAATTTTCACATGCAACTGGAAGGTTTCTGTGTAATCACAGATTAATATGATAATGAATATTTTGACACATAAATCACAACTGTATAGCTTTAACTTTAATTCATGGAAGTGTTTTCAACTTTACTTGTATCTCCAACCACATAACTACGGACTGGGAATCCCAGAGCTCCCAATGTAGCACCTTTTAATCACTTCCAGAATAGCCAGAGAGTGATTTCCTTCAGCTGAGTCCCTGGCCATATTACATTGGTATGTTTGTATTCATAGTGCAGTGCCAGACAGATTTCCACTGTCAGTTATACCGCAGGCCACTGCTGTACCACCAAAAATATATAGCACCATTGCTGACTGAAGAAGATAATGAACTGAAAAGCTCCAATGCATTCTTAAAAAAGAGTTGTAATAAAGAAGCTCTAAATCTGAATAACTGCTATGTGGCTGCTGCTATAACCAGGAAAATTCCTACTTCTATGGACTAAGCCTGTGGTGATAAAATGGTGAACAGGGACTGCTCAACTGGTTCATCTTTTTCTTTTTGCCTGTTAAGAACAGCTATTTCATTTTCATATTCCTATTAACTTTATCCTTTAATACCATTATACATTGGTCAAAAGATTTTCCATAACAATATGAAATCAATTATTAAACCAGAAGTTGTTCTTATTGTCTTGGCCACAAATATTTACAAAGTATATGAACTTCCCTTAATTGCACCTGGGAATTAAAAATGTGCCGCTAATGTGCAATTCTGCTATTAATATACTTTAGCTAATGACATTTAAATGAAATATTTTGTGGGGGCTTGTCCCTACAAGTCAGATTTATTTTTTATTTTCCAGGATAAAGCAATATGAGCTTTACATTTCAATTAAAAGCAATGATTGTAGTGGACAGTTTCCAGCTGAATAGTTCCCTCTCTGCCTTGGTGTTTACATGTCCCTTGGCATATGTCTCCTTTCTTGTAGCAGCTCAACATTTCTCCAGTCTATGCTATAAGTCACAGCAGGTTATCAAGTGCTACGACTTGAAGCTATGAAGGTAAGGAAATTAAAGATAAGCAGGTTCTCCTACGTATTTATATTTCTTTCTATTACATCCATTCTATGTTTTCTCTTTCCCATCTCACAAAATCATTATAAACTCATCATCCATTCTGGGCCCACAGATGCCGGGAAGCAGATACTCACAAACCGCCACGTCTCAGGAGAGGCTGTGCCCAGATAATCATCTCCGTGTCTGCCCAACAGGCCAACACTGCTCGGTACAAAATGTTTCTTAGCCACATCTGCCGTAGGAAAAAGCCTCCCATGAGCTCTCATACAGAATTCACCAAGATGCAGAATAAAACCCAAAGCAGTCTGACTTAAAAATTACACATGCAAAAAACTTGTAACTATGTACAATGTTCTCCTGCCCAATCAAGCTTTCTCCACAGATCTTTTTTCCCGCACAGATGAAACATGTTCCAGTCCTAGCATGATTTGTTTTGTTAACACCTGAACACAGGTGATTAAAAGTTTAATTATGTTTTGATACAAAAGAGCATTTGCATAATTACAACAGAAAGACATGATGCTAATATTAAATACAACATTTTGTCACTCATTTGATACATTAAAGCCAGTTAAGGTTTTACAGAGCATCTGCAAAGGTTTCCATGAACTCTCCCCGCGTTTGCTTTGGTGTAAACTGGGTTCATCCCTCTAAATTATGACAGCTGTCAGTAACTATAAACTAATCACAGCTAATGAGGTATAGGAAAGCCCTCAGCACTCCTGAGGTTAGAAGGACAGATGTGGTGTTAGACTGGTATTCTGTCAGATGTGAAGGAATGATGCGTGTATGGCCCCTAAAATAGACTTAAACTGATAATATGCCTCTACAGCACTGAAGAGTAATGGTCCTGAACCCCACAGTTTAGGGCCCTGCTGTTCTCAGTATCCTGGAAATACTGAAGTGGATATAGTTCCTGCTACAAAGACAACAATCTGATACACTAACTAACATATTAACTTATGACCACTTTCTGACCTCAGTTACACTTCTACCGACCTCCTATAACTTTGCTGTAATTCATTAAGCAGTAGTTTTTTCTACAAGGATCCAGAGTAGGTATGTAGTACATATTTTATAGTGTGTTATATAAAAAGCAAATATTATTGTTCCCATTAATTTCAAATACAAGTATTTACTTTCCTACCAACATTGGTTTAAACAGAGCATAAACATTCACATATTTTGACTGACCTATCCACTTTTAAATTAATTAGTTCAGTCTTCTGGATTCCAGGAAGCTAACAAGACATCTAGACATCCACAACAGAAAAAAAAGTGCTTATTTATCGGCATGACTGCTCAGGTAACAAATGCCGTATGTATCACCTGATCTACTGCAGACTGTGACCAACCATAGCTGTTGGCTGCAGATGTAGTGATCCCAGTACATTGTATTGTAACAGAAGACTATGAAGGTACTGTGATAATTATCAGCTCCCTGTGCGCTGTCTTCACTGAACAGGCTCTCAGTCATCTGCTGTTTCCCAGCATTTGAGTATTTCCCACCCTTCCCCTTTTTCCCTTCCCAAGCACGGTGATTTTATACAATAGTTTTGTTCCCCTGACATTGTGAAATTGTACTGTAAAGTATTCTGAATACAAGACACTGCATATTCAGTGAAAGCAGAAAAAGACAAACCAATTCACTACATGAAGAAAGATAAAATGATTGTAGGCCATATTGATAGGAAATTGCAAAATCAACTCTTTTTCTTGTTTCATCCTCATCGTCTCCACATGCATGAACACCTGCTGATATACGTATACATAAAAGTACATGCACACAGGATCGTTTGCAGTTTCCTGCAAAATAATAGTCTAAAAACATTTCTAAAAAACCACCAAGGAATAAGGTACTCATCATTTTGCAGATAATTCTTTTTTAAAGTAATTAAGATTTAATTTTCACCTGTATCACAACTTCCTGTCATATTGGGAATCTCTTAAGGAGAATCCTTAGCTAGTCATGTAGGATGCCTTGACTATCTGAAAAGGCCACAAACTTCATCCTTATTCAATTAGGCTTATTACAAGTTCTTTGCAGTATTTCCATAGATCATGAAATTACAAGTATGTAACAGAAAAAGACTAAAAAAACTCCATACATTTTCCCATACGTGAATAATTCCATTTAACAGATTTTGTTCCATTTGTAAGATGCAGTGCAAAGTTTAGGAACAACCAGCAGGTTGAAAACTTGCACATTAAAAAGAAATTGAAGAAAATAAATGTAATAATACCAGTCAGTAATGCCTATCAAATTCTGCCCCAATGACAGCAGCCTTACTGCAGAGTTCCTCAACACAAGCCAAACATTCCATTGATACTTAAAAATGTCAATTCTCATATCCCATTTAATCTTACTACACTTACTGTTATTATTAACATCACTTTATGATAATAAAGCCATTTCCTCTTGCTATAATTTTTCGAAAGAAGCGAATGATACTTCTTTATGATACATTAGATACATGCACTGTATTTTTGCTGTCCATTATGCTGGTACTCTTTTTTGAAATAACTCCCAAAGGCCTGCTATAAGTGGACAGCAGATGGAACTTTATTCTTTTTAGTGGCTGGATAACTTCCCAAAGTAATAAATGTCTTGTTCTTGTATTCCTTGCTCAGTTCTGATGTACACTGACCAGTTCTCAATTTAGAAGCATACCTACACAAAAATGGAACTAAATGTATATTCTCTTTTTAGGGAATATTTACCCTTCCAAGAGGTTCAACAAAAGCCTTAGGACCATTCCTTCAGCACTTCTGAACACTGCCTGTGAGGATGGGAAGTCAGTCAAAATGGATATGCTCAGAACTTTGATACTAAAACGGACCTTTATAATTAGAAGAAGTAAAAAAAGGCAATCTATTACATGCATGAATAATCTTATATTAATTGCCATCAAATGAAACTAGCCTTTTCTTTTACTGCCCCAGTGTTTCACACATTTACCATAAAAAGTTGAATTTGTGGTACTTGACGGCAACTGAAGCTCATGGGAGCCAATTCAGACAAGTAGAGCCAAATGGACACATTTAGATACACGCAAGGACAGGCTGGAAAGAGTAAATACTTTGATCTGAACTCCAGATGGATTAACAGGGCACATACTATCAAACCTCATTACAAATTTCTGAATCTGGCATTAAACAGTTGAAAGAAAAGGAGAGTGGGCCCCATCCACCTTGGTAAAAATGTGAGGATCAGCATTGTGACCGGTCAGATTCTGGTTTATTTTCACATCTGTCTCTAGAATGAAACGAGCTGATGCTGTGATATTAATAGAACATCCACATACATTTTATTAAATGTGGAAAAGTCCTACTTTGACATTAGAAACTGCTATTCTTGCTGCAAATTTCACTCATCACAGGAGATGTGCTCTTTCATAGGATTTTGTCTAATGGCCTTCATTTTGAGTATAATTTCTGGAATGCCATTTTTCAGTTTTAGATTTCCTTTTCAAGAACTCTTCTTTACACCATTCTCCTTTCTCTATGTAAGTGGTTCAGTTCCCCTGTGCATCTAGGTCTTCCTGAAACCTTGAGTTTCAGAAGTTTTATGAATATGGTTGCTTCTCAAGTAACTCTCAGTTTAGTAAGAAGTACAAATTTTCACAGCAGGGTTTACTGTTTCAGCTCGAGCCAGGCTTCTTGAATTTTCCAACACTGGTCTCCTGAACAAATACTAAAACACAACTAGGTTTCCGTGACAATCAGAAGCAAAAAGAGAAGGAAGAGAAATAAAGGAGAACAAGATGCTGCAGTTAAACTCTGCCTCTTTTTGCATTCGAGCCACTCAGCATTATTTCACCAAGGTTTTCAGTGGGTGACAGGTAGCTGATATCACAGCTCACCACATTGCCATAAAAACTGGGGCAGGGAGAAGTGGGGAGCTGAAAGCCACAGAACTGTAGGCACTAGGAAAAGTTAATTACCGGACACTTTTGCAGAAACAACAAAAAAACAGCTCTGTATTTTTACAACTTTTTTTCAATTTAAGGCAGATTTTGCCAGTTCTACAGAATGAGACACATCACTGAACACACATGCCTCCTAGTCAGTTCTACCAGTCTGAAAGTGTCATTCTCCCTAAAGGTGTATCTACTCCCTAATAACTTCAGTTATTCCACAGTGGTTCCACCATTTAGGACTATGAAAACATTACTGAATATTTCCATTCTGCACACAGTGTCCCTACATGACTTAGCTATTCTAGTATATTTTAACATATGGACTTAGTCAACAGCTGAACTTTTAGGTTCTGTCTCATTTATGAAACACAAGGGGACATAAGTCCACAAAGGAGAACTTACTTAATGGTTAGTCAGGTTAGACAAAGAATTTTAAAATAAATAATAACAATTTCAAGCATCCAAATTCAAAAGGTAAGTCTACAATTATAAAATTGGCTTTTAAGTCCTGACAGGAAGAAGGGAATAGGATTTGTTGTCTCCATTTCATTCCGCTGAGGTGCACTTGTCAACCATTTCTTTCTAACTTACAACAGCCAGTAATCATTTTAAAATATAAACAATCAAAACAATAGCCTAACTTCTGAATGATCAGATAAACCCAATAGCTTGGTTGCAATTTTTGGAGAAAGAAGACCAAAACAGAGTGGAGGGAAGGATTCTTGGCAAATCAAAGGAAATATCATAAAATTTGGGGCAGATAAAATGTTACATAATTTGACTTTTTAATAAACAGATATATATATGTTACAGTGTAATAACTGTACGTGGCTCTTATAGACACTGCCTCATAAACAGATATCAAAACACTTCATGAAAGCAATCAGAATCAGTACAATTACTTTACAGATGGAAAAAACTGGTACACAAAGGACTGAAACTACCTGACAATGGGAGCAGCCAGCACAGTCCCCATATTGACCTTATGTCTCAAAAATCCAACAGAAGTATTTCTTACCCAACAGTATCCCAAAAGAAGCATCTCTACACCTAAACATTTTACTCATAGACAAAAAACTACCCAAGTTAAACAAAATTCAGCTTATTATGTGCCGTATTTCCCAATTTTTGCATCCATTTTTTCATAAAATCTTGTTTCTATGTATAGTATAATCACCTGATAAGAACCATTTCCTGCAAGCTTCAGATCTGATCTAAATATAAATACCTATTTGTACTGTCTTTCTGAATATGTAAAGCTTTCAGGCCTTACATTAGAGTGAAAACACACCAAAGAAATACTAATTGCTTCGACTCTGTGTCTTTGACACCCAAAAAATTAAGTAAGGGCAAAGTATAAAAGAGAAAGGAAGAACAGACAGTTTCAAGGTAATGTCCTTGTCATTGCCTTAAGCATGGTAAAAATCAAGAGGCGGTGTATTGCTAGACATAGTTTACCAAGTAGAACACTTCTGTCAGTATTTAGTGTAAATATCTGGCAATCAGCACTTACATTTTATAATTTAATCTTCAGAAGACTGATGAGAAAACTTAGATTCACTCCAATGTTTAAAAGTTTATGGTGTGCAGAAATCATTGGGATCACCTCTGAGTCATCCACTTAATGCTTGAGATATAAAACAATGTGTCAACCCTATAAAGTTATGTATCACTCTCATTATTTTTGGAATAGGAACTTTTTCTGGGAAGCTAACTCTGACCATATAGGCTGACAAGGCAACATTTCCAAAACTGCACAACACTTCACATGGGAAAAACTGGACATGAAAATAATCAGACTTTTCAGAATTACAGCTCATGGTTTCAAATCTCAATGATTTTGAAATAAAGGAATATTTGGCTGATTATTTACAGGTTAAAACTCTCGCCTAGTTTTGACCTATCACATATGACAAGCCATTAAGTTCTGAATCATAAAAAAAACAAAACTGAAAGGAAGCATGGTCCTATAAAATAAAGCATAAAAATCAGCTTATACTTGTAAAGGTTCTGCACTGTAAAAAGGTTGTATTCATAAAAAGCTTCCGTTCATTACAGAGCATGTTTCTAATTTCCTACTGCTGACTCACAGCAATTAAGCTATGACACATGGTTAAGACAGAAAGACAGGCAGACAATTCACTATTGGCAGAAAAACTTATTCACAGTGATGAATTTGGCTCCAGGGATAAGAATTGAGCTGTCATGGAATCCTAGAAAAGCAAAGTTTTCATGTTCTTTTATCCAAAAATTAGAGAAAACTGAAAGAGGTGTATGGAATAATTAGGCTGACAACACTATAATTTTTAGTTACAGCAGGCAAAGCCATAACGAACAACTAAAAATAGAAGCAAGGTACACAAAGTATTTGGTTTCTTTACATCCTGAATGTTTCTTTAGTGATGGAATAATCTGTCATCTACATCAAAGAAAAGGTTTGGGTAAAAAAATTAATTGTTCTGCCAATGTTAAGCAGCATATGAAAACAAAAAACCAAACAAATAAATCAAAGTTGCATTGGTGTAAAAAAAAAAAGAAACCAAGTATTAAAAGGAGGTTTTACATATGATCTCATGAAATACTCAAGAGATACCAAGTTTTCAATAGCTAGGCAAATACACAGGGACAGAAGCTTCATCACTACTGTGATATTAATAGTTGACGTATTTCATATCTGTGACCTTTAATCACATGAGGTTTTATCTCTTTCATTTATTTAAACCAGCTGTGAACCTAACTGTGTTCAGAACAGAATGAGAGGACAGAGATGTTTCTTACAGGCAATTACAGCCCCTCATGCTAAAGTTTGCATGGTACTGGTTCACCGCTGGCTGTACTGCCATAGAGAACTCCAAGATCCCAAAGGAACTGGTGGTAACCAGAGCTGGGACAGAACAGTGGTACCATCTTCATGACACTCTCTTAAGCCTGACCATAACAAAAATTAATAGCAGGAAAAGTAGTTTCAGCTTTTTCAGCTACCTATCCTAAAGTAATTTGTTAATTTCTTTAGCTGTATCTGCAAAGGAAATAATTTGACTTTAATATTTTAGATTGCTTAGTTCTTTTTTTTTTTTCATGTTTCACCTCAGAAGTACTCTTTTAACAGGGAGTTTAGCTTGAAAAAAAAAACTGCCACTCAGTATTACATCCCACATATTTATCCTTTCTTATGGTACTCAGTTTTATAGCTGGTGAAGAATTTATACAGCTTTCAAAAATAGGTTCTCTCAAACAGTGCAACAGTAAAGAGATGTTACTTGGGATTTATGTTGGGGCATGGAACTTTTAGAGCAGATCTAGGAGGCCCAGGAAGTTGGTAAGAGGAGTGGTGCAGCTGCCCTATGAAGACAGGCTGAGAAAGTTGGGGCTGTTTCAGCATGGAGTAGAGAAGGTTGTGTGGAGACCTCACCACAACCTTCCAGTACCTGAAGGGCGCCTACAAGGAAGCTGGAGAGGGAATCTTCATTGGAAACTGTAGTGATAGGACAAGGAATAATGGTTACAAATGGAAAGAGGGGAAATATAGGTTAGATATGACAAAAAAAAAAAAATTACTATGAGGATGGTTAGACACTGAAACAGGTTGCCCAGGGAAGATGTGGATGCCCCAACCATGAAAGTGTGATTTGGACTAGATGATCTTTAAGGTTCATTCCAACTCCATAACGTTCTTTGACCCTGCATTTTAGTATCTTCTTAATATGAATCCAGTACGCATTTTTCATAGGAAAATGTTTTCTACACTGTGAGAGGGGAAACATGATTAATTTGATTCATTCTTCACAAGTCACTTTATCCATTATGCACTTCCTACTTCCAGAGCTGAGTTTTTCAAAATAGGTTTAGTTTATAATGAAGGGCATTTCAACAAAGGAGCAAACACCCTGCATATTATTTCAGACCAACAGTAATAGAGCACATTTCATGTTGTAAGAACAAACATGTTAGGGTTAGTTTATGTTAGAGTGGTCCTTGCAAAAGCTGCTGTTGTAATAATCATGTAACGCATGAATTGCAAACTATTGGTCAGGGCAAGCCTTCTGGCATAGAGGGGCTGCCCCTGAAGGCAGAGATTTACAACTAGCAGAAGCAAGATGCAATTATTTCCCACTTTGCCCCTGAGCATCTAGAACAAAACAAATAGAAATCAATCCCTGATCAGTAGTGAAGTGAAGAAAGAAATACACTGTGCTAGTGGAAACACTGCACAGGAGCAAATACTATTTGCATAATTTTCTAAGTAGGTGTCTGAAAAAAGATACATGAAATTTAAATAACTACATATATAAGGCTAGAGAGTATACGAATACTTTTACAATCAAATGCAGAAAGGGTTGTAATTTTTTTTCTTATGCAGATAATGTTAATATGCTTCACCATCTTACTGCCATTTAAAACTTGCAAGTACATGGCAATATTACTTAGTGCTAGGAGACTGTTTACCATTCTCAAGGTCAAATGCATACTTACAACCACTAGACTTTAATCAGTACCACTGCTCTTTAAGAGCAAATATCTTAGACCACGGATTCTCTTTCATAATACAAAGAAAATATGAGGGTGGGAAATTCCATCTCTCCTGCTTATAAAAGCATTTCCTTTGCGTATAATTTTTTCTCTTCTGCTTTTCATGTTGTCATTGATCAATCAACAAAGTTGTTCTAAGTTTATAAACATCTGCACTTAACACTCCTTTTCACTGTCACAAACCTTACAGTGTTTACTCGCTTTTAGGGGAAAATATATTCCATTTTTAATTAACATATTCCAGTGAATGAATGTCAGTATCACGGGTCATGGACCTCAGAACTCCAGAGAGGAAATCATGGAGATATCTGAAGACTTACATACTAACGCCTACAAAAAATATTGTTGTTTACTCTTATTTCTTCTAGAAGAGGAGTGTACAGAGTTGCAGCTAAGGGACAAAAATATCCTATCAGTCCAAACCCATCAAGAAGTTCTAAATTCAATAATGGTTGACCAAAAAAAAAAAAAAAGGCGTATTGGCTCAAAATTATGAACTTAACTTAAAACTAACCCAGTTCTTAACACTTACATTTTGATACTCGGTAAGTGTTCTATGTGATGTAATCATGCAGGAGAGAAAAAAAAAATAAAATCCTGCAAATAAATTATGAATTATTTTCTCATCTCTTTTTCAGGACACCAAGTGATGTGCTTTGGTGTCTCCAAGTTTCCCTTGCTTTAAACATAAAGTATTATCATTTTAAAATTTAATGATCAAGTCATAAAGACAGTACAAAGGACTGATGAATAATAGTTACTTCAGAAGTATTTTCAGTAGGTAAAGTTTAATGTTGACTTTAGGATGAGTAGTTTATCATTTACCAACAAAACTGTCTACCTTTTCTTGGTCAGACAGTTTCTTTTGGGCAAGGTGTATTAAATAAGGAAAATACCTAGTTTGCAAAATTATTTCCTAAAGACTATCCAGAGATCTATTTTCAGGCTTCATGTTTTGGGACACCAGCATCTAATTTAAAATATTATCAGTCAAATATTTTTGTATCTTTATATACGAGTAAGTATCACAATAGAATCATCAGTATTCATACACCTTTCTGGGCATTTGCTGTTTGACATTTATCTTACTTTTCTTCATTACTCTCTGTTTTGTAGCATAAGCTTTAAGGCAATGCACACTTCATTTTACTACATGACACTTTATCCAGCAGACCTTCCTCATAAACATCTTCATCTACTTCCAAACTCTGTTCCTTCTAAATGGTTAATCAGCTCATTTTGTATTGCAACATTATGATTAGCTTTGTATCACCTCTTAAAAACATTTGAGACAGACTAAAACATTTACAGTTTTATTCAGATGAAGTTTTACATTTGAGACCATGAACTTGAATCAAGCAAATACTAAAGGAGGTCATCTCATTATCTTAAAATAGGCTGTGCTAGTTTTAGGCAGGGTAGAGTTAATTTTCTTCACTGGTGCCGATATGGGATGTGTTTTGCATTTGTGCTGAACATAGGTTTGACAGTATAGAGATGCTTTTATTATTGCTGAGCAGGACTTACACAGAGCCAAAGTCTTCTCTGCTTTTCATACTGCTGCGCTGGGGAGGAGGCTGGGGATGCGTGGGAAACTGGGAGGAGACAGCTGAGACAGCAGAACCCAAGTGACCTAAGGGATATCCCATACCATGTGACATCATGCTCAGTATATAAGGTGGGGAGGAAGAAGGAGGAATGGGGGAATATTTGGAGTGATGGCGTTTGTCTTCCCGAACCACCATTACGCGACAGAGCTTTGCTTTCCTGGAGATGGCTGAACACCTGCCTGCCCATGGAAGAATTGAATGAATTCCTTGGTTTGTTTGCATGGTGGCTTTTGCTTTCTCTATTAAACTGTCTTTATATCAACCCACAAGTTTTCTGGCTTTTACCGTTCCAATTCTGTCCCAGATCCCACTGGTGGGGGAGTGAGTGAGCAACTGCATAGGGCTTCGTTGCTGGGTATGCGACACAGGTATGCAACTTCAACCCCTCGGGTTCTGCTGGACGTACATCTCTCTGTGGACTATACACAACTAAACACAGATGCTTGAAACCTTACCTGGACTAGATACTTACAGGTAGCCTAAAGTTTGCAGCATGAAGATTCACCACAAGTGCATTCAAGACATAAGCACATTTTTGAACATTATTACAGTTACAATTGTTGGTAACTAGCAAAAATTGAGGAATGGACAAGCTCATATAGAACAAAGAAGTTTTTAAAGACAAATTAAAGTAAGGTAGCCAAATTTCAGTGATGTGGATTTACTAGTGAAGAAGGACTTATTTAAAATATAATCTATATGCAATGATAATATAGATCCAAAGATATCAATTTTCACTTGGAAATCTTTATTTCAGTTCACTAAAATTTTATCTGTGTGCCTAAAAACCAAATTACTGGGATGTAGTTGAAATATTGCTTTTAGATAAATATTTTAGATATTAACAATATATTATGACTTTTGTTTAGATTTTGTATACTGTGCTCTGCATTATAATTCCTTAATTATGTTTTGTCACCAGTAAGTAATTAATTTTCATCATACTTTTCTACTTGAAAGACTTCAAGAACCTAAAGGCATTCTGTGAAAGCTTTGAACTTTCAATTTCCTTTGTACTTTCCATTTCTCTCCCTATTCTGCTGGTTCACACATTGAATATAGCAAAAAAGGTCACAAGTGAAAACAAGAGCTGTAGCAGCACTACAAACAATACAGTATTGGAGTAAAGACAATGAAAAGTAAATTTTTATAAACATCGTTCATGAAGGCAACAGAAACTGTTGTTGAAACAATTCAGTAAATTGCTCTTTAGTGATGGTTGTCACTGGAACTTATGTCTCATCTCTGAAGCTACTATAGAATTGAATGTCCTTGGCATTCCAGTTAACCATAAGTTAAATTATTTATCGAGTGGACTTAAATTACTAAGCCCTGATGTTTTTCAAATTTCCCTGAGTACCTCATGCTTTCCATACAAGAACCTTTTTACTCATTACAGACCTCTTGAAAACAGAAACCATTACCTATTCCCAAAAATAACTGGCATTTTGTATATAAACAAGTAAAATCAGCCAAGTACCTTGAGCTGAGTTTTCTAAAAGGAAAAGGCAACTGAGTGTATTTCAGAGCATTCCCAAACAGTGGTAACTACGTGATACATGATACCCAGGTGGAATAATCAGCTTTCTGTAGCAACACTTCAACAAAGCATATGTCATATCTTCCGGAAATATTGTTATTTATGAACAAGGTTTAGTTTTGAAACACCAATGCCAAAACTTGACACCTATATACTTAATTAAATGTATTGGTGTTGGTGATATACTTACAGTGATGTAGTGTACTAACTTAGCTGTATTTTGTATATTGTGTAATACTATAGTTTTACTTTTCACGCAGACCATATGCCCAGTTAAAGTAATGATTTACTGGTGTTGATAGCTAAGCATTAAAAAAAAACAAAACAGCATCATTAACGGCACTAAATTTTTTTGATTTATAAAAATACAGTCAAGTTTCAGGAATTACAAAAGGCAATTACTAATCAGCAAATATATCTATTGCAAACAATCTGATTTTTCAATGCCAGAAATGCCTTAAGCGCAAAGAAATGACATATGGTCAAAACCAGACAGGCTGCTAGCCAGCAACTGGATAAGTGAACAACAAAGAGGACAAAGTTACAACAACCTAAGTCAGTATTTGCCATGTCAGGCTGTCAATTAGGCCTCTAAAGAGACACAAGGACTAGAGAAGGAAAGGTTAAAAAAACCCCCTTGATACTGAAAAATGCAAAGAAAGAGGCAATAGCAATAGTGGTCATGTTGGACTTGTTGATTTTCTCCCTGAAAAAGAAACAAGACTCCTACATGGATATAGAAATGACAGCAGAAGACAGAAAGTATTATGCATGCACAAAAGGCTACTTAAATTATTTGCGGCATGAATATCCAGATGAGATGCAACTGCTGTATATGCAGAATATTGTTTCTGGCCTGTGAAAAAATTCTGTTACACACAGTTCTTCCCTGTGAAGGTGATTTTGTCCATATTTCTAACCACAAGAAGTCACACTTGTTTGCTACTGACTTCTTTGGCAAGACATGTCCCACTCCACAAATACAACTCTGGGGCTGTGACAGGAAGGGTGTAATGCTGCAGAAGAATGAACAACACCAGCAGGAGTGTGGCACTGCTAGTCAGAGAAGGAAACAGTGGTCCTGAGAACAAGTAGCAAGCACTCACAGCATAAAGGGCTGTTGCAGTCACCTGAAAGAGCGTGTTTACCTGGAAATTGGATCAGCACAGTTAGGACACGCTGAGCAACTCAGTATGAGTTCTTCTGCATTACGGGATTTGATTTCAGAATTCACTAAGTTCAAGAATATTTTGAAACAAGAGAGATTATTCCCAAACCAAAACATGCTATTCTTTCAATGGCTCATTTTTGCCATCATAGGCATTTATTGCACCTGATGTGCGGAAGAACAAGGCATTAAGATGAAATCACAGCCAGTCACATTTCTGCCTACATCAGCTGTTGCTGACTGGATATTTCAGTTTCACAAATTCAGCAAACTGATAAGGGTACTGCTGCCTCCACCACTGAGCACTAATGAATCTCTGAATGCTAAAACACTGGCCATTCCTTCAAACACGTGGTGAGGTCTGTGTTTCATCTGTGCTACATCAATCACCATGCTTATGATGAACCACTGCAACATGCTGTCAGATCACGCCATTCCACCTGTAGCAAGTCTGGATATACACTTCCTTCCTCAGTCAACCAAGTCCTAGAAGTAACCGTCACGTAAGCACCACCAGAATGTTTTCTCCCTTAATGTTAAGAGGAAAAACTGTTTGAAAAATGATTCAGAAGAAAAACATCATATCACTATTTTTGAAGACAGCTGTTGGGCAATCTTAGCCATGTTACAGCATACCCAAAAAATTCTGAGTTTGAAAGCACAGCCAGAAGAAAGTGATAAATGAGTGTATCACTGGACTGATTACTCTGTGTGACATGCAAGATACTATCCAAGAAGCTGTAGTCTCAAATTGATGCCTCTGTGTTTTTCAAAAAAGAACACCCAGATTGTGGCAGACTCTTACTTGAAATAAGTCAAGATCACAAATACCTACTGCAGCAGTTTCTGCTCTTTGTCTGGTATGACTAATGAGTTACCAGGTCCTGTCATATCCAGCTACAGATCTGCATTTCTAATGAATTTGAGGACTTTGCCAAAACTCTCACTCCTTTAAGATACCACCATCAAACATCAGGCTGAATAAAAGTGGACATTTAAAAGCGATTTATAAAGAACTCCTCAGGGAGGCTAGTCAATAAAGCTTGTCAGATCCCCCACTTACAGGAGATCAACATGCACAGCTGGGCAAAGACAATCTCTGAGCAGCAGTGCTACAACATGGATTCCACCTATGTCTCCGCTGAGTGTGTGGGATTTTATTCCACCACCAAGCAGCCCTGATTCACAGCCCAACTCTCCTTACTCTTGTTACTCAAGAGAGACAGTGCTGCTGGGCTTGTGGTAGATGGGGACTTGCAGTCTCCCAAGGAACCTGCCCAGTTGAGGGAGGCAGGTGTATTGCAGACCTGTGCTACATGTGCATGTTGCAGAGATGGGTATTTTACATGAGGACAAGGTACATACATGTAAAACTGAGATTACAATTTTGATGTATAGGATTAACATTTACACAGCATACAGAGAGATAATACAAACACAGATGAAAGTGTGAAAACTGGATTTAAAGATTGTCCCAGAAACCCCCTTGATTGACCAGGGAGTGGAGGCAGGAAACAAGAAGTTATACATATTTGGTATGTATAGTTTTGCATGCTGTGAACAGCTGTACAATTGTTGACCATCTCACTGGTGGTGTAGGCCTGGCTATGCATGGAATTACCCTGTGGAGATGTTTGAGCCTCACTGCATGCGGGTTAATTACCAAGCTGCTCTAATAAAGCAGCTCTGTGGATCTGCTGCAGAGACACTTCCGTTATCAATGGCCAAGGTCCTGGCTAAGACAGAACAGTCTAGAGATGGGAAGGTTTTACTCACACTATTGCAGAAAACCTGTGACCATGTGCACTACAAGTTTCAAAGAATCTGGGAGCACAGGACAAGAACTTTAGAATTTCCTTCACATGATTTGGTTTAGAGGAATGAAAGACTGTCTAGATTATTTGTATTCTTATTACATATTTGTGTTGAGCATGGGAATACTTGAGGCAAGAGAGAAGAGATTCTTGTCTCTTTCAATTCCAACACACTTTTTCTTTCAGCAAGGGGCCTCTGGCAAATGTGCACTCGTGAGAGATACACTGTTTTCAGACCCATATAGTTTCAGAGCTGGGAGGGATGAGCAGAATTGAAGGCATGCCTCTTTAACAGCTGTTGGCAGGCAAAGGATCATCGCAGGCATAATTAGAAACAGCAGACTTAATAGCAAATCAAGATACGTGTGCAGAACCCCATAGAAGGTTTGAGGCATTGCAGCTAAAAGTGAAGACACAAGTACTGAGAGTGAGTGCAAGAAATAAGGAACAAGAGTTGTTGTTGGGAAGACTTGGTGGTGGTGGTAGATTTTGATAAAATTTCTATCTCCACTAATTTTATCTGGGCTGCTTCTAAAGACTAGGAAAATGGTCCGGGTCCTTCAGAGCTCTTATCCCAGCCTTGCTTTGTCCCTCCTCTTTCTCTGTCCTGTTTCTCCTACTCTTATCAGCTGGCTGTATTTTGTACACTTCCGGTGACACTTTCACAGCGTGGAGCTCACCAGTCTGCTGAAGCATTGTCCATACGGTGATGTTGATCAGTTAGAACACAGTTTGACCCTCACCAGGTAACGCTGAGACAGAGAGCTGTATTGTCGCTTTCTACATATACTGTGCACACTTTACAGGCTTGTAGCCGCTTCTGCATTTTGTGATCTTACAGGATGTGGAATTGCTCAAGATGGATGCCTAGGTGCCTCAGGTACATCTTGTGCATAGTGAAATTAGCCCGTCTGGTCTGGTGTGAAGCAGCTACACAATATGCAGGCACTTAGATTGTGCGAAGTGTTTAACTGCATCTTAGACATCTAATTTCCCATCTTACAACATACAGACTTACACAGTTTACAAGAAGCTGCAAATATGTACAAATGCTGAATGGGAGCTGCTGAGGACCGTGACAGCAAATTGATCTTAATGGGAGAGAAGGGCACAGGGATGAGCAAAACGTAGTAAAACAAATTTTACCAACAATGCATGGAATGGGAAGGCTGAGGGTGGAAGAGCAGTCACTAACGCTGACAAGCTGTAAGTAGGGATGGAAGAGAAAAGGCAGATTAAACAAATGGGCTAGTTATGGCTGGGAAGGATGATGATTCAGTAACGGAGAGCTACTTGGCAAGAGGCAATCTTAGTGAACTCACAGGTGAAGTGAACTTACTGTTTATATTAAAGCTGCTTGAAACAAGTGTGAAAATAGGTTACAACTGCAACAGCCCAAAGTAGCATGGGAAAAACGAGCACAGTATGTTCTGCTATGAAGCAGAGTAAGATGTCTAAAATCTGAGTAGTTGTATGAGCGTCAATTACCAGAATAACAAGTCAGTACCTTCCCTTGGTTATTCGTTTTATATATAATAATTTGCTTAAGGTTATGATGGAAGCGTCTAGGAAATTGAAGACAAATAGTTCATTTTAAGGGCAGAAACTTTACTGACTTTACTGGTGGCCATGTGCTGGTAATGAGGAATCCTGAAACTGAAGATTTAAATATGAAATACCTCCTTATCTTTATTGCCATATGTTTCAAAAACAAATCCTACCTATAGTATTATTAGCAACATCAAAGCTTTAGAAATTTTTCTGGAAGTCTTACATTTTCCATTTGGCGCAGCGACAGAGAGGAAGGCTTTTCAAAGCCCTTGGGAATATGTCACAAGCACAGTTTCATATATTAATAAGAAAATGCCCTGCCTTGTAACAAAAAGACCAGCTTGCACATTATAACCAAGTCCAGAGGGACATATGCAGGTGGGTTGAATTACAGGTGGACTAATAAGCAAAAATACTGATACCAGCTTATTTCCATTACAACAAGAGCTTGATATTACATATTAGATGAAAAAGTTGGAAATTTTTCAAAGAAAAATGTGCTTGGTATTTCAAAAGCAGCTATCATTTTAGCATATTGTGTGGAACTAAAGGCCAGAGGAAAAGATTACTATTCAAAACTCACTTCTTTTTTTTTTTTTCTTGCTCAGCTACAACCTGGCAGAAATAGCGAAAATGTAGATTTTAACCTTTCAGAAATGTACTGCACATGATTGTAATACTACACTGTCATATTTTTCTGTGAGGGAGTTGATGATATTGATGAAACAAATCTTATGATTACACACATCGTGCCATTGATTGACCAAGAATTCAATTATAGCCATTTCACAGAAAAATATGAACTATTTCAAAGCTTTAACCTGATAGGTAAAGTCATCCTGGGTAGAGTCGTTTGATGCACTTTATTTCCTACATGAAAGTCATCAAAAAACTTTAAGCTTTTTACATGAAGTTGTTAAGATCTTACATCCTGGCATAGAACTCAAGTATAAATGCCTATGCTAAGCATTTGAAACGTCCTTAAAAAAAACAGTTTGAAACCTACAAATTAGCGGTAAAATATACAATTTCGTTTAAGTACATTTCCATTATAGTATTCCCAAATGACTGTGTCTGTTATAGTCTATAAACTCACAAGACACAGATTGGACTTTGTGGTTGAATATCAATGGGTCTGACAGTGCCAACGACACCTTCTGTTAGCATAAAATGTATTTCACAGCCAAGAAACTACATATGTGAATATATATGTGCAACTGATATTCCAAAACACATGGCATGTTATGGTGAAGCACTGAAAAGAACTAATGAGAATTTTAAAATTCTGTATATAGATGTGGAAATAAGATAAAGTGGGACTTAATGAATACCTGTGAGAAAGATCTTAAATAAAACCATGTGAAATTTAAATCTCACACTACTTCCCATTTATTGCAGCGTGCATCTACTCCACATGAAGTTCTGAAGTGGACAGTCTTATCAATTTTGTGCAGAAGAATTACACTGCAGGAATCCTTTAAATTCACTGTGGACCAGAAGCCTAAGGCAAGCAAAATATCTGTGTTAGTAGCGGGAACGTCTTTTTGACACTAGAGGAGATAATGAATCCTATTACTAAAAAGCAGCACTAAGCTTAATTCTGAAGTCACATATAAGTCGTAACTTTGAAATTAGCATTTTTTATTTCACTCCTACTTTCCTAGTTTCCAAGCAAATTGGTACATAAAAAATGTAAAGATGATACAGGAGGCAACAACTGGCTCGTCACTACACATGCTCAGACTCTGAAGGGGTTGGACAACCCGGATAACTCAAACCTACATATAATACAAGCGACACGTAAAACTCCGCCATAAGAACACACTGCAAGGGTGCAGTAGGAAAAAGGGATCGTTGCTGATGAATGTGGAACAGGGAAATCCCCCAGCTGGCACCCAGCAGCAGGGAAGAACATATTGTGCTCTCAGCCTGGGCATGCCTACACTCCTCCTGAAATGAAACCAGCTCATGCAGAGCCAGCTCCGGTGTCTCCGCATCACTGGCACACTTAACCCTGAGTTTGAATAATTCATCCTTGGATAATCAGGAGTTGACTGTATCTGGGTGAGCTGAGCCCATTTATTAAACATGTCACCTGTAACTGTGGCTACGACAAGCAAAGGGAAGTTTTTCCTTGCCATATGGGGTTCAAATACCCAGATCGCCAGTGCATTAGCTACTTATTCAGGCGAAAGATTAACATTTCTTATAATGACTTTTTAGCCAGTATTACGGATGTAGCTTTAGCCTGCCATTCTGCTACTAAGAGTTTTCAATTTTTTGCATAAGCTCAGCAAGGAGAACTCATTTGCACTGAAAAGACTTGAAGTATTTTCCTTCTACTTATCTTTTCTTCCTATTTCAAACACTTAAATTTATTCACGTAATTCCTCACCTGCATTTTGATTCTGTAAAGCAGTACAATTTCCAGTACTCACATTTACTGTAGCCCTTAAAAATGCCTAGCATTTGTATTTTACTCTCAGATGGCATCACATTATATTTAAGGAAAATGGTAATCCCACATGTCCTAGAGATGACATGAGCACTAAATCATATTTTTAAAGTGCATTAAAATCTTCAACTGTGAGGGACTACAAAAATCTAAAAATATTACTGTGAATACTCACCTAGAGAAATAAGACTAATTACTGGGTTTGACCTTCTCATAGTATTACACTGCCATTGTCCCTGGTGCAGAATGAACTCTGCTGACAACCGATCTGTTTAGCTTCAGTCAAAGGACCTAGAAAATTTTAACTACAAACTGGGAACAGCTATGAAAAATACAACATGACAGAAGACTGCTGCTGAGTTTCTGCCAATTTGCCTAAATATTTATTTACACCTGGGAAACATAGAATTCTTACAGAGTACAACTTAGAATGTTCTTTTCACTCTAAGACATGCTAAATTTATAACTTCCCCTTCAATTTACTAATGTTTAATAAATATTATAATACCATTGTTTAACACACCAAAAAAGCAATACTTTGCTTTTAAAACATTCCAATGTTCAAGAATTCTATAATGCTAATTTTCTTGAATCACTACAATAAAGTTCAGTAACAAAAAACATTCAAAAACAAGGCAACAAGCTACTGTGTAAAAATATATTTTAAACACAGGATAATTTAGGGCCAAATGTACAATGTAAAGTAATTTTAACCCTAATGTATGCAGTCATATGGCTACCATAGTTAATAGCACAGTTAAAAACTTAATTAGACCAATAATTTTGTACAAAGAAATACACTGCTATTATCTCAGTGGGAGATAACCCTGGCCTTTAACTTGAAATAACTCTGCAAGTTACCTTCCTGATAAACAATGCAATATTAATATCACAGCTGGGAGCAGCTCTCTGAACACTCACAGCAGGTACCAAAATTATTGCTTAATTTTTGGCAGAATTGTAGTATTCCTTTCTAATGGGTATCTTTAACATCAAGTAAGAGGAACAAGTAGAGTTCAAGATATAATTAATTTCATATTGAGCTAAAGGACAAAATAATCCCCTGAGCAGAAAATATTAGATCATGAAAAGCATAAATGCAACAAATTATTCAAGCCGCATGTAATGGTATGATGCAATATTCTTAGTTACCACTAATAGAAAAATATGCATATAAAAATTGAAGGAAAAAAACAAAAAAAAAAACTTGGGGAAAGACTTGTGTATGTATTCAGGTTATGCTGAAATCACAGGTCAAACTGCATGGTGCATTATGGCCTCATAGATGAACTTTAGCAGGGCCTGTTGTGATAAGACAAGGGCTAATTGTTTTAAACTAAAGAAGAGTCAAATTAAATTAGCTATAAGAAAGACGTTTTTTACAACGAGGGTTGTGAAACACTGGAACAGGCTGTACATAGAGGTGGTGGATGCCCTGTACCTGGGAAAACTCATGGTCATGTTGGACAAGGCGCTGAGCAACCTGATTTGGTTGAAGATGCCCCTGCTCATCAAGGGTAGTTGGAGCAGAGGACCTTGAAGACATCCTTTCCAACGCAAACTATTCTATGATTCTACAACACACCCTTTAAAAAAAAAAAAAAAAAGAAAAAAGAAAAAAAAGGTATCAGTGACAATCTTAAGGACTTTCTAAATTCTTAAAACACAAACAACAGTGTTTTGACTAGAAAACTGCAAAAGCCTAACACAGCCATTTCTTCCACTGTGGACACCACTAATCCTAACATAACTACTCTACACTGTTTAGTATGCATCAAGGTGAGAGGTGCTTTTTCTGACAAAAAGCACATTATTTGGTAACAGACTAAAACTCAAATGTAACACAGATGCATAGCAGGCCACTCTACTCAATTACAAGAATATTCCAAATTGTATAACGAAGGAATTATCTTGAAAAAAAATCGTAAGTCCATACCGAATGTAACTGTCAATTAGCAAGTTGTGATAAATGACAGCAAGTGCTTTGCTGTTCTTTATTCTCAGCCTAATTTTACATACAGTTCATTTTGGCATTCATCATGGGTCCTCTTCCTTTCTGTTAACACTTGAGATACAAGATCAGGGGTCCAGTCTAACGGAAAAATAAATAAAATCAAAAATAGAAATCTGTTCCTCAAGAAATAACAAAACTGCACTCAAAATCTGAAAAATGTTGATTTTGTGTCTGATGTTCATGATGATCATATTGCAAGGAATTTCTTTTACAGTATTGAGTTCTGTTTTGTGGATTTTTTTTAAAGTGCCTTTTACACTGCTTCTATAGTAACATTGGCAATTTCAAAGAGCAAGGATGTTTTACAGATAGAGTGCTGAGCAATTTATGCACCAGAACGGTCAAAAAGAAACTTCTGAAATCCTATAGTCAGCAGCTCTTATCTACATTTGATTTTAATTCTACATAAAATAAAGTGAGATTAATGAGAATGCCAGCTGTCCCACCTGTCAGTGTTATCTAGTGACGGAATAAACGTAATACAAAGTTTGTGTGTTATAACATATTGATGTTTTGCTGCACAACCAAAAAAAGCTCCAGTCAGTGATTTTGTGCTGCCTTTCATAAAATCCTTCCTCTCAAAATTTCTTTTCTAATCTTAGCAGGTGTTGATGACCAAAAGTTATTGCTAAAGGGCTCTATGCCACAATACATTCCCTGTATTTTTTTTAACAAATATAGGTTTATATTCTTATAAAAATAATGAAAAAACCACCAAAAAAAACCCCAATGAAGACTGACTGTCAAAGCATCTGCACAGTATGACAAACAACACTGGATCTAAAGCAATATGAAGTAGTATCTGGACTACCCCACTCAAGTAGCCACTATAGCCACACATCACATAAACAGTTTATAGAAAGGGAAGTGCTGGGTCTTGCACTAGGGTCACAAAAATCCCGTGCAACACTACAGGCTTGCAGAAGAGTGGCTGGAAAGCTGTCCAGCACAAAAGGACCTGGAGGTGCTGGTCAACAGCTGGCTGAACATGAGCCAGCATTGTGCTCAAGTGGCCAAGAAGGCATCCTGGACTGTAGCAGAAATAGTGTGGCCAGCAGGAATAGGGAGTGATTGTCCCTCTGTACTTAGCACTGGACAGGTCACATCTCAAGTACTGCATCCAGTTCTCAGGCCCTCACTGCAAGAAAGACACTGAGGTGCTGGAGCATGTCCAGAGAAGAGCAACAAAGCTGGTGATGGGTCTATGAGGAGCAGCTGAGGAAGCTGGAGTTGTTTAGCCTGGAGAAAAGGAGGCTTTTTTTATTGCTCTCTACAACTATCTGAAAGGAGGTTGTAGCAAGGTGGGAGTCGTTATCCCAGACAACTAGAGATGGGATGAAAGGATGTAGCCCAGAACTGTGCCAGGGAGGTGGTAGAGTCACCCTCCCCGGATGTGTTCAAGAAACGACTGGATGTGACACTTAGTGCTATGGTTTAGTTGACAAAGTGGTCATCAGTCAAAGGCTGGATTCGATGATGTTGGAAGACTTTTCCAACTTGAATAATTCCCTGAAATTTATATTTTAAAAAAAAACAACCAAAAATAGCAGCTTAGCATTCACTGTGGCCACACTATCCTGCATCTCTAGGTTGTGAGGGCTGCAGCATGGCTGCAACATGGCGGTAAAAAGACACAACAGCTTATAGACAAAAAAGGAAAAATACCCAGAAACAAAAGAGAACAAGGAAAACCTTCCCAGCAATTGAATTTTCAGACAAGCCAATAAGCTACGATCAGAACCTCATGAAAGAACAATCAAATTAGTGTGAAATGTAACACTACTACCAAGTGAACTGATTGCTAGGCTAATGATCAGAAATTTTTCAGCTGGAGAAAACGAAAGATATGGAAGATATGACTACCTTTATCAGGTAAACTAATGTCTTCATGATTTGGCTTTGAGAAAAGAATTAATGTTATCCTAAAAATGTGTAAAATGATACACATGATAAAATCTCATTGAATGTAATCTATACAATTCTCTCTTCAGAAAATGTACAGTTTAACAAAGTCAGATGCAGAAAATAAAGCTACTGGAGATAAAAGGAATGGCAACACTATAACACAGTAGCATATATGATAAAATCAGATCTTGTGCATCCTAGCAAATTAAAACACACCACAAAAATTATTGTTCTTCATAATGGAGAAAGAAGACCTATTTAAACTAAAGAAGTACCAGCACATAAAAAGAATAAACTGACTCTGACTAAGCCAAGGCTGGACATTTTAAAGTGTTTTCTAATCAACAAAAGTAGTGATAATGAATTGATGCAGATGTACATGTAAATTGATACAGAATGCTTTGCATTTACTTATTAATGTAAAATACTTGCTCATTCACATGTGGTACATCACTGCCATGCTTGCATCCTACTTTCCTACAAGCCAACCAGTACAGCTGGAAGTTGCAGAGAGAAAAATGAAACAGAAAGCTAAAGATGTCTCAATGGGTTACCAGAGGAAATCTATTATTTTATCTTTATCCTTGGTTTTAGGATACAAAATGCATTTCTAAATGAAGATTGAGAGAGGAAATAATCCACCTCACCTGTTGGGAAACATCTTGCAGAAAATGGACATGTGAGCGACCTCAGTGCTTTAGATGCAGTTATGCTGCCAGGCCTCTAAGACTGCAGAGAGAAACTGCTTGTAAGAAGCCTCTGTGGAGATCAACAGTGAAGAGTAATGTAAACTTACAGAAACTGCAGCAGAAGAACTGAAAAACATCGGCCACAGAGAGAAGTCACAAGGACTTTATTTTACACCAATAGAGTTGTGTGTTATTCGTGTTAACCAGTCACAGGGTGGTTTGCAGTGTGTGTGCTATCTGGGTTATTTAAGGGGTGTTTTCACAACAATAAACGGCATTTACCTTGATCATATTGGTCAGTACGTGGTGTCCCTAGGTTTTCCCTCGCAATCCTCACCCAATTCTTTGTGCTACTTGACGTAATTATATTTTGTTCTCTAATTAAATGTGTGGATAATATTTGGGTTACCTTACCTTTCCTTTCCTACAAAGGAGATGCAGACTTATATACAAAATTAAGGTTCGCTATTAACCTGCAGGGAGTCCTGTGATAAGAGGAATAAAAGCACTGTCCCTCCACTCCCATATAGCCACACTAGAAGGACTGAGAACTTCTAATCTTTTCAGACTACATCGTAATGAATGTCATCAATCGTATTTCTGCTCACAGAAATAAAATTATTATTGTATCCCATTAATTTACATACGCTTTAAAGTAAAAATCATCAGACTGCAACTGATTCCCTGACAGACCTCAGCTGGATCCAATCCTTCATACTCCTCCTCAGCAGAGCTACTCCAGCAATCATGAATGTGCAGGTTTGGGGACCACTGCCGTACTTCCAGGAATTATACCCGCCCCACACATGTTACTTTTCAGAAGTTTCACTCCCAGAGAACAAAACATCAATAAGGAGCATCTTTATGTCATGAAACAGGCAACATACATCAGCAATTTCGAAACACAAAGATACACAACGCCAACAGTTAAGGAAAAGAAAGAGGATTTCAAACTTTGCATATTATGCTATGTTTTTCTTAAGAAGTCTGTAACAAAATGAAGCCAAAGGTTGCAGTTTTCTTCAGTAGGTTCTTCCATTAAATAAATACAGTAGATGAATAAAAATTCTGTGACAATGAGGAGTTAATTTGTCTATACAGACACTGAACACTACTGTCTTCATCTGAACATCACACTAATTGCTGCCTATATTGCCATGATGAGTCAGAACTAGTAAAACATGAAGCAAAATTCATTATGCCAGACTGATCTATTCATACCAGACAACAGAAGCATGTCACAGAATCAAACTTTTGCAAATACTCTATACATGTTACTATGGAAACCTAATAAGCAGTTCTTTTTCTTTCTTTTTCTTTTCACACAGCTTCATTTTCTAGAAAATCAAATTTAATGTCCTAAAATCACAGAATCGTTTAGGTTGGAAAAGACCTTTAAGATCATCATGGTAACTTGATACTGCCAAGTCCACCACTAAACCTAGTCCTTCAGGAAGACTCAAAATCTTTTGTAAGCTGGAAAGAGGAGTGAGATAGTATTCATTATTTATTTTCCCCAAAAGCAAGTTCTACCCTTCAGCCAGGGAAAGGAGAATTACATCCTCAGAGCATAAATTCAGAAACCTTTGCCTAGGGATTTCTGGCAAATACTTCAAACAAAAATTAACATCTCCCCCAAATGAAATTATTTTTAAAACGTAAACAAAAAGGAGGAAAAAATACATGATATGTGGAGGGAAAACTGTAATGTGATTTGGGAAGAACCTGCAGAAATTGGGATTTTGTCTCTTAATTGTGTCAAACAAAAATTCTCTATCTGTTTCAAGGGATTTTCAATCAGTTTCTCTGATACAGTAAATAAACAGCAATTAGTACTAAAAGGTATGGATTAAAGATAATGGAAGAGAATGTTTTAGGGTGGATGTTCCATTTTGCAAGATTTAATTCCACTGATATTTTAAATGTCAGATAGGGAACTGATTGCACTAAGATCCAAAATGATAAAACATTAGGCACATCCATCAAAGTTCAAGAGGAATGTACTTGTGAAACCATTGTGTTCTGGGGTTTTTACTAGCCCTTGATCAATGAAATCATCCTTAGCCATATGGAAAATGAAAATGCTTTCTCTCACCTTGCCCTGCCCTTGTTTTCAGACTTCTATGTTTACCCTGAATTTTTGTCCCTAAGAAGTATCCCAGATCCCTTCCTCACACAGCAGCTTGCTTTACTCATGCCCACCCCAGAGAAAGAGCACTGCCACAAGCTTCCCACTGTATCCAAATGTCAGGAATGGAGGAGGGGTGACCTGCACAGCTGACGGCAACACACAGCAGCCCAAACTGTAACAAGCTTCCAAACTAAGAAAAAGAATAATTTCAATAGTAGCAACTGAGTTCCTCAGGACCAGCAATTCTGGATATTTAAATTAAAATGCCAGTTATGTTTTTGCCTTCTGCCTGTATAAAATGCTGTGATCATTCCAGATAAATATCCTGTGTCTTTTGTTGTTGATTTCTTAAGAAATAGCATGATTGAATATGATGCTCCCTTCCCCCTCAAACAATTCCTCTTGAATTTTAATGTTTCATGATTCTCTTGTCATCTTTGTAGAGAACAGTATTTTCCATAAATGCTTGCTTCAATATTAAATGTCACAAAGTTAAAATGACAATGAGGCAATGCTAAAATTACACACCTAAAACTGGAAAATCAAGACTACAGAATACAGTATGGGTAATAAAAATAGCTGATGGGCATTTAATTTTTAGGATGACTTTTTTAATTTTTTTAATAAAAAAATTTAAGTTCAGTGAAATTGGCCATTTTCCCTTTCATTTCTTAGAAACTGCTTTAAAGATAAGAAAATTCATTACGTAATGATGTAGTAATATTAGCACAGATATTATTACATTTCAGTTTTACAAGTTATTGCCTCTAACAGTAGGAAGGACATAAATCTGCCTCACTACCTTTGCTGCTATCTTTAGACAGTACATTTACATAAATTGTGGTGAATCTCCGAAATGAGGCAGAAAGATTAAAAACCGCAACAAACAAAAAAATGGACAAAAATAAAGACTCAAACATCTTATTAGCTGTTATTTAGTCTTTATGCCTACTTTTTGCATGTGTCTCTCTCTTGAGAAATAAAAATGTATAAATCTCTACTACTTGTGCACTGTAAGGACAGACACAATTTGCCACATGCTCCAGCTTTTTAGTAGAATGTCCTGTCAGTGCTCAGGTCTTCAAATAAAGAAAGTGCCATAAGTGCTCTACATCTGAAAGAAACAGGCATTTGCTAAGTAAGAAAAAAAAGACCCCTAGATGTGAACTTCAGCAGTGCCCACAGCAAGCACAGAAATCAGAGGCACAAACACTTGCCTTGTTGGAGTCAGTGCAGGATCTGCATGTACAGTAGGAAAACAATTCACCTGAGAGATAGGTTGGTGGGAATTCAGGCATCCCAAGGGGTCCTGCTGCCCATCAGTTCCCTTTTACATTTTTTTAATAAAAGAGGCTGCATCCAACGAGAAACTGTCCTTGCACACAGCAAGGGACCTGCACAAGTTGCCAGCCAAGCATACTGACCTTGAGAAAGACTGAGGGCAGTTAAAATGGTAGCGTGAAAAATGCTAATCTACCCGTTGTTGTAGATTGCTCAGCAGAACATATTCACAGAGCTCTGCAGACTATAGCAGAAGTTTTTCACTTCTCCACTTGCATCTGAACCTTCTCTCTAGTGAAAAACTTGGTTTTTTTCAGCTGGACTGAGGATTTGAATCTACAGCAGTAACCAAAAGTAGTAAACAATTTTGAGTATGTTGCAGAATTTTATGCATGAATGCAGTAAATTAAGAATGCATAAACAGTGAAATTATGTAAGTCAGCTCCTCTTTTAAAAAACATGAATTGAAAGAAAAGGAAGGAAGTATGGCATTTTATAAAGAAAATATCAATCTCTTACCTCTATTATGCCACCCAAAGAAGTTGCATTGATTTGGAACAGCATGTGACCATGGGAAGTAACAGTTAAGGAATGCAAACAAGGGAGCCAGCTGTTTTCCACGTGTGGCATGATAGAGATGAGAAAACAAAGCCAATTAAGAAACAATCAAAGCTGATGTCTTCTAAGGTTTTAACTTTGCTACAAGTGAAATAAAATGTGATAGTGGACAACACGTAAAAAAACACACATGGACACATCTTCAATGTATTCCAATTAGAAGAAATTGTATAAAGAAAAGGAGATTTTTAAATTAAAAAAACCCAGGCCCTTCAAGGTAATTAAATAAACGGGGGACGGAGGGGGGGAGGGTGCAGAGAACAAAGGCAAACTACTGGTGGACAATAACAGTAACAAAACAAAACAGGAAAAAAGCATATAAAAACACCCCAAAACTCCCAACCACCCAAACAAAAAGACACCTGAAAAAAGAAAGGTAAAAGGAAAATGGTATCCCAATGGAACAGAAAATGCATTAATTTCTAAGCCTCTGAAGAGGAACATGACCAGTGTGACCCAACAACGTGCATTCACAGCCCAGAAAGCCAAACAATCCTGGGCTGCATCAAAAGCAGAGAGGCCAGCAGGTCAAGGGAGGTTATTCTGCCCTGTTACTCTGCCCTTCTGAGACCTGGAGTGCTGCATCCAGCTCTGGGACCCCAACACAGACAGGACATTGGCTTGTTGGAGTGAGCCCAGAGGAGGGTCACCAAGTCTCATAGTCTCCTAGCACCTCTCCAATGAGGAGAGGCTGAGAGAGTCGGGGCTGTTCAGACTGGAGAAGAGAAGGCTCCAGGGAGACTCTAGAGCAGCCTTTCAGTACATAAAGGAGCCTACAAGAAAGCCAGAGAGGAACTTTTGGCAAGTAATAGGACAAAGGGGAATGACTTTAAACTGAAAGAGAGGTATGTTTAAGCTAGATATTGGGAAGCAATTCCTTATTGAGAGGGTAGTGAGGCACTGGAACAGGTTGCCCAGAGAAGCTATGGATGCCCCATCCCTGGAAGTGTTCAAGGCCAGGTTGAATGGGGTTTTGGGCAACCTGGTCTAGTGAAAGGTGTCCCTGCCCATGGCATAGGAGTTGGAACTAAATGATCTTTAAGGTCCCTTCTGACCCAAATTATTCTAGGATGGCAAGAGAAAAAAAACAAAAACTGTATACATCCAAGTAAGGAAGAAAAGGCAAAAATCAGCAAGAAAGCAGAAGCGCTTGATGAATATTTTGCAAGAGCATCTACAACAAGAAAAGCCATTCAAAATGGAATTTATTATTAAGATGCTTTTCCCAAGTCCAGTGAGTCAGAATGGTATCTTCTAGGCAATGGCTAGAGCAATTCAAGTGCAAGACACATAACTTGACAAAATGGATAGCATAAAAGCTGCAAAGAGGAGCGCAAACATTAATGTGGCAAGAGTGGCAACTCTTGTTGTTCCTCTCGTGGAGATGACATTTCAGAATTAGACGGAGGCAAACAAAACATTGGAGAGGGAAAGCAGCAGCACAAATCCATAAGCAACACTAGCTAAAGAGAACAACTTGAATGTTTTCTTCATTATAAAAACTGAATAGACCTGGCATTTTGTTTGGGTCTGTTTCTCAAAAGCACAGCCAGAATAAACCCAAGAAAACAATCTGGAAGATCACATTGCCTCTTTGAGGAAATAAAGTTTGAACTAGAATTGTGTTAACAAACAAGGATAATCCTTGTGTTTACAAATCCTGATTCTCCAAGGCAAACCTCCTGCTTTCAATTAAATAATGGATATGAGTAAAGACAAGTCATTTGGTGGTTTGAAGCATCCTGTCATTCACTTGTTCTTCAGATTTAATCAGAACTGCCACGTGAGCAAGATAAAAATTTCCATTAGAGTGAATTGCTCTCAGCTTGCATGAACAACAAAAAAAGAGGGCTCCTGCTGCTTTGCAAAGTGCTGGGCAAACATAACAAAACAACATAAAAACAACCTCTCTGGACAAGAAACTTCTCCAAGTTCCAATTTCTGCATATTATTGTCCATATACTCATTTTTTCTCAAAACATGTCATACCTTTTTTCTCAAGCAACTGTGTCATGCTTCCTACTGATGTGAAGAAGTCTAACTGGAAAGCAAGTTTCTGTTTTATGAAAACCTCCAAGGTAAGATATTTATATTCAAATTCAGAAAAGGTAAATCCTTGTTGCAAAATGAATAGGTACATCCCTTGACAATCTAACCTGGTGATTCGAAAACTCATCAGGGAGGTGGGAAATCTACATTCAATCATTGTTCTATCAGGTTTAAAGAACTCACAATTTCTACCTTCCACATAACTGCCCCAAGCCTTAGGCGCTCTCTCTATCACCAAATGCCTGACAAATTCCAATTTAACACCATTTGTTACTTCCCCCAACTAATAAGAAATCATCTAAGCAGTACTATCAAACATAATTTGCACTGCATTTTTATAGCAAGCCATCTGCATCCTCTACTCTGGCAGAGTTATGTAAGAAATTATAAGCAGGACTATCACTTTTTGTGACATGCAAAAATTGACAGCAAATAACAGCAGCATGTTTTGCAAAAATATTCAGTTTCTGTGAATGCTGCAGTAGATGATAGGTAAACAATTATTTGGCCTGCCTTCCTTCCAGCAGTATTAATGAAATTTCAGCTACTATGGCAGATTCAGTTAAAAAAAAAAAAAAAAAGGTGAGAGAAAAATTTGTATTCCTGTATTTCAGTTTAGTTTTATCCAGCTCATTCAGTAGGGGCGTAGCAAAAAAAAAAAAACGTGAATAAATAAGGCAGAAGCTGCATGCAGCAGGGTCCCAGGAGACACCAAGTTTAGCTAAATTTTCTTTAAGGAAATGTATTCATGGCAGTACTCTTCGCAGCCTTGGGCAAGAGCTTTCCTGATTTTTCAATGTTTAACTCCAGTGAAAAAGATGAAGGTATTGCGTCGAACTTACCTTTGCGAAGTATAAATTGGATTGAAACAATTATCTTATTTTTGAGCAAACCCTACAGTGAAAAGACTCTTCAGGAATTTTACAAGGAGAAAATATTTCTTTGACAGTTTTTGGCTTCCTGACATTTATTTTTTTCAGGCACTTTTATACCTTCTTTCTTACAGCTGTTTCTCATACAGTCAAGCTTCTTTTTTTCCCCTACAATTACTTGTCTTTTAAGGTATTTATTTTCTCCTGACAATGATGTGTCTATTTCTTTTATTTTAACTGCGGAATCTATTGATATTTGCTGGTTTTCAAATTCTGTCTCCTCCATTCACAGGGTTAGGTGGAGATTTTCTTTAAAGAAGGTTGAAAATATGAACAGTAGAGATACTTTCTCAGTTTAATAACTGAGGACCTCCTACATAAATTTTGAACATTGTATCCTAATTTCAAGTTGAACTTCAACTACAAGTGTACAGCTTTTTACTTTCACCTGTTATTGCCACATTTACACTTTCAGAGCCCAATTGTTTGTAATCATCAGTCATCACCATCAGAGTTCCACTGACCTTTCAGTTAGTTAAAATACTTCAAGCTAGAAATCTTCCAGTCTTTCACCTGATGTGCAATCCAGGATTGCATCCCACCTCACAGGTGGATCAGCCCTGGCTGTATTCCAGCACTAAAAGTGCAGTATCTTGGTGCACCCCAGCATCTCTCAGTTCTTCATCTCCACTTCTCCTGCATGTGGTTTTCTTGGAAAGAGAATGAAGCTGTGTTTTCTCTCACTGACTCTTCAGTATAGACAACATATGGCTCAAAACTGTGAGGCAATCTGCTAAGAGTCTGGATGCACTCTCAGCTCTAACTCAATACAGTACTCATTTGAAGTTTCCATGAACTCAATTCCTTGGGCACAAGACTGAGAGACAGCCCCAGTTCATCTCACATACAAACAAGGCAAGCCTGGTTCAATCAGCTTGATTAGACTTTCAATTGTACAAAGGAAGAGGGGAAATAATTTGCATTTTCCTTAGCCCATCATTATGTGGCTCATCAAAATCCAGTCTCCTAACTACAATTCTTTGAGCTATGTACGTCGAAGGAAGCACGAAACAGAAGGATTTCTGCCCCCCTGGTCAAATTAAATCCATTCCCCTATCGTGCACTAGTGCTAAGGCACTGCCATCTAGTGTGGAAAATCAATATGACAAAGAAAGAGGGAAAAAAAGTTAAAAAAAACAGAGATAAAGAGTATTTACTAAAATTGGCTTCCATCAGTTTTGAACACCTACACATGTTATTCATGAAATTCGTCACTCTACTTTATGAAAACGCACATTAGTGTTCCCTTTTAAGGAAAATCCTTTACTTGATAGGCTGCAATGGATTCCATTAGATTGTACTGTGTCAAGGCAGACAGGCTTAGCAGAGCCCTCAGTCCCAGCAGTCTAATTTGGTATAACTCGTGAAACGGAAAATAAAATTCTACAGTATTTATCGGCAGGAATCTCTTGGTAGGAACGAGCTTTTTCTTAATTACCACATATTTTAGTGCAAATTTACAGTTTCAAGACTAGATTGTCTAAATCATGTTTTATGGAAAGTTTGCAACATAACCTGCAGGACCAGGAAATCATAACATTTTGAGTTTTGCTTCTTCATCTGTACTAGCTGAAGACTTTCTCTTGTCTGCCAAGAACATTCCTGTCCACGCAACCTCGGTTTCCATTGTTTTCTGTCTTATAAAATTACTTAAAATTGTTCTATGAACATGCAAAGCATTTGACCTGGACCAACTTTGTACAGTTGAAGCAAAGTACACATGAAATGAGCCAATGAAGCACAGATGGGATAATTTTACAAAACTTGCAGAGCTTGCAAATAAAGATCAGTGATTATAAACACCTTTATATTCTTATTTCTATGACTTCTTGTAATCTCTATATTACCGCTGAGATGATCAAGAATTTTAAGTACTTGAGTAACACTGTAGTATACTTCTTTTTAGAACTGTAGCAAGACAGTTACATACTGTTTGGCTGGTGAAGATATTCGGTATCATCCTTATCCCAACAAAACCCTGTTTAGAATACAAAATATCAATCACTGAAAATTCACATAGCATGAGTCTGTATAAAATAATTTAGGAATTCCTTCATATTGCAAGCCACAGTGCAAGACAAACAATTGCAACATTATAAACATCCTAATAATCACCATGGATCAACGAGGTATTCATTTAACTTCTGTAAAATGTGCAAACTAACAACAAATACATATATGCCATCATGTTTCTGAACTACATGGGTATAACTTTCTATTTCATGCAGGTTATGAAAAAAGAAATTAAGTATTTCGCCAAGTATTCAAAGCCTGTCAATAACATCATAAGGCAAAATACTTTCCATAAAGAACTTATGTGCCTCCCAAGCCACCACATGACTAAGTTATAATATTGAGCCAGGATATCGCAATCTAGCTAATGTCTTTTCTTTAAATATTTATATTGTTAAATATAGACAGATAGGTAAACATACATTATTTATGATGCACAGATTTAAAATAATTATACAGTAGATTTAAGAAATATTTGGGAGTACTGTGTTGATACATTACTAATGTAGTTCCAGTGGTAGTCTACAAGTAAGGGTGGAAAGAGGGCACTGAAAAATAGTGAAATGTAGCACAGCAGATAGTAGGCTCCTGTTTCAAATAATCATATATGAATTTCAGACTTTAATTTTTAAAGTATAAAGGAATTATCTGGTCCTCAAAGTTGTGAAGGAAAGCTTGGAGCTCGTGACACAGACAGAAGCAAAGTTAAGAGACCACTTAAAAGTCTGGAGAAGAATTTTTGAAGTAATGAGGCTGCCCATGCAAATCACTGAGGGGCCAAGCTCCACAGTCCACTGCTTACAGGTCACTGCACCAACCTGGAAGGAAGAAAAGGGATGCACTGAAACCCTGTGGCTGCTGTTTCTCAAGAACTCTTCTTTCCCTCTCTAGGAAAGCCAATCTCCACCACTCTTCCAGAAGGAAAATACAGCCAAGACACAGAGTACTGTAAACATAAAGTTTTGCATCATATTTAATGTGGACATAGAGGGACAGACTAGCTCACACCATCAAGATATCCAAACCTTCTCTAAGAGGATGTAGGTGAGCTCTAACAAGGGTATCAGTATGGATCTGCCCAATCACTCCATCACCCCAAATGCTGGTGGAAATATACTGTATCTTAACAATACATGCCTAGCTCAAGAGAATAATTTTAGAGAAGGAAATGTATTACTAGGTATAACTGACACAACTTAATTGACATTGAAAGTGTTTTGACAACATACAACTGACATAAGAACTGTCTCAAGATCTTTCTATTAAGCTGCTCCTCTCTGACTACATATGTGTATTTATCCATTAGGTGTCAATCAATGCAAGCAATGTTTCTGTTTTAGTTTGTTGTCATAAGAGAATTTTTAACAGCATGAAGAGCCTCCAGACACATCACTTCAGCAATCTTTTCAGTAATGTGGGAAAAGCGAGAGAAACATCCAACATTTTTTTGAATAATCCTTGTTACTAATGCCTCATGTTCTATTCTTACATTAAAATTTCAAGAAGGAAAAAATTCCAATTGTTTACATATCCTAATAACTATTTTGTATTTACGCTACACATCCATTCAACAATGTATTACTAAAAACTAATTCTGCATTGTTCATATTTGCTTTATGATCATCATTTTTAAGTTTTTCAGGCTACCAAAATAATCCTGTTCAGCACTTTTGCAGTTGCTACGTAAATTGATTCAAGATACGCTAGGGGAAAAGTACAGAGGCTGAAAAATTCCAGTGAAAAAGCATGTCACATTAAAGGAACTCAACACTGATTAGAAGCATCAAAATGGAAAGTAACCCAAAGAAATCCAAGGCTGCCTGTCACCTTTGTGACAGGTAGTACCAGAATCTCTCTAAAGAATGACAATAAAACTGGTTAGAGGTTTAAACAGCCATGATTTACTAAATTTGGGAGAATTCTTTCTTCAAGCAACATGTGGTCAACAACTGCAGCACTATCCAACATCTATTGTGATAATCTTTTCCGATACTTTCTTAACTGTGGCCTATTTAACTTTTTGTGGTTTTGAATGTGGACCAGAAAAACCTTGTAAGAAACTTTCTCCTGAAGTAATTGTTCCAATTCTGACTACAAGTAGGACACACAAATGTTAGTAAAAAGATGACAAAGTTAAGGCTTTGAAGTTTTTGATTTTCAGAATAATCAGAACTTACAGCTGTCTAGCATCTGCTTAATTTACCTGCAACAGTTTATTTTTCCTTTCCTGAGAAATGTTTTCAAATAGTCAATGCAAATCAGATCAGAGAAGATAACCACAGCATAATTCAGGCATAGTCCAACCTCTTGCTCAAAAGCATGCTCAGTTATGAGGTCGGATCAGGTTATCGGGGCTTGATACAGCCAAGTTCTGAAAGCCTCCAAGGATGCACAACATGCACAGTTATCACTGCACAGCCTGTTCCAACACCTGACTGCCTTAATGCAGGAAATATTTTGCCTTTTATCAAGGAACTTATAAGTCCATTAAGAAGCTTAAAAACTGATTGTTATATGGTTGCCCTATGTAACATTTAACAGTCTGAACTTCCTGATCCACGGTCTGACACCACATACCTTTCAAATAGAAATTACGGCAACAGGCTCTGAACCAGCAGTAATGATCTAGTAACTTGCAATACTCCTGTTCTATGACTGCTTGATAATAAAAAGCTTTTACCACTATTGTTTTCACTGTTATAAACTAATTTAATTGAGCAAATTAATGACTCAGAGTTAACCACTGCTAGAAATCGAGGTGAACTTCAGTAAAAAGTCGATTTCTGGATTACTAAACCTCTAATACAACCACAGGATAAGGAAGAAAAGAAATAAGTGTAGTTTACTGCCAGTCACAGAGATGATACATAAAACTAAATTTTCCAAACTAGCAGTCTGAATTCGAATTCGTCTATCCGTGCTGGTTACCCAGTACTCAGAGTGCAGACAGAAATTTTCACTGAACTTGACTGGATTTTCTGAAAATAATTCCAGATTCCAAGCATTGAATGGAGATCAATTTTAGATTCATATTATTCTCAAATGTGATTATTTGAGTCATTAAAAAAAGATATTTTTGCTAGTAGCCTCACTGTTGATGACAGAAAATAACCCTGATTCCAAAATCATGTATTAAAACATTTCAAACAAAAGGGGATCATCTCGATGTTGAGAATAATTTTACTATATTCAGAAAATGCAGCTAGACAACCCCCCAATTTTTTTCATACCTTTAATACATTGTAAGTGTGACAATATAGAAAGGTTTGCATAGTCACATAATTAATATCAAGCATTTTTGTATAGTCTAAAAAGCAAATTATTTCTTTCCAATGTGTTTTTTTTTTCCCAAGTTCCAAACTGCTTCTAACAGGAGCTTTTTTTCCTTCCATACTTTGCAGCCAAACGTAAAGAATATTTATATTCATTACATTAACTTTAAGGCTGAATTTAATCTGTCTCAGCAGCATGGTTGCAGAAACACAAACAGCGTGCCATACCACTGCATAAATATTAGTTAGATGCAACTCTTGTCTTACTGGTGCCTTTGATCAAGAATCCTTTTCTTTTCCTGCACAAAAATAACTCAAAGACTTATTTCTCATGTATTTGATTTTATACAAAGTTTTCAATACTGTGGAATACCCCACCCTGACTCATGGCTCTGGCATTCCAAGGCCCAAAGCAGACCTGTGATTGAAGTGCTTGGTAGAGATCCTTGGAGGATGCAGCTCTTGGCTTATTTGCTGTTATTCACACAGAGTGCAGACACAGTCCCCCATAGTGCCAGGCCCCCAGGGGACACCACCAGGCTGCTCTGGCCCCAACAGACCCACTGGGTTTCCCCAACCCGGTTCAGGACCCATTTCAGCTGTGCCCCTTCAGGCTGTCAGACCCCAAGGCAGCAGCAGGACACTCCAGCTTCCCACAGCCCTGCCCTGCCCAGACATGAGGCTCATGAAGACAAGCCCACCCAAAAGCACCATGAGCCCCACATGTGTTTTTGGCAGGGGTGACCAATGTTCAGCCTTGCTCCTAAGCCCATGTCACACCCCTCAACTCAGAAAAGCAAAACCACTTTCTGAAGACATGGACACGGGCCATGCAGCTTTTATTCATGGCATCCCCAGCAACGGGATTTAGGAAGGAAGCACTGCCAGGACACAGTCGCCAGGGATCTGATTAGACTGACAGCATTTAACCTAATCTCCTCTGCCATGAGCGCATTCTGCTTCCTGTAATTAAATGTGATCACAGATGCAATTATTTAGGGGCATAATTCCACCAATTTAGATACCAAACTACTTCAGCCACAGGTGGAAAAAGTAAATACTGAAAGGAGAGGAATAAAAATGTGACTGTTGTTATGACTGGAGACTGGAATACTAGGCAGCTAGAAGTCATACGAAGATATAAACTTAGCAGGATATGAGGTAAAACTTGAACAATTTCAATAATCTTCAGATATCTAAATAACAAACATTTCTGAAAAGTTTGTCCCTTCAGTCCTACAGAATTGCAGGATTATTTTGAAGCGAAAGGGTATCACTGTCTGCTACTCCTTATGTTTTGGGGGAAGCAAAACCATACAGATTTATCTATAAAATTTAGAAATGTTCTATTCATTTACTGCATCCCCAGAAACAAACTGACAGCATGCAGATGAGAAATTTGTATTTCCAAGCTATGACAACACTAAAAGAGGTAAATACACTCAGCTTTCTGAGGGATTGCTAACAGAGAAAATTAAAGTCTGTGAGTCCTAGGAAAGTAAAAATTCCAATCAGGATTACTAATTACAGTGGTCTTAGCTATATTCCTTACAGAGTTTTGGTTTACTCTTTAAATATGACAAGGCTTAACTACATATACAGATGCGGACAGCTCCTGCTCCAAAGGGGTTCTTCAAATGGGGAAAAAGCAGAAAGGAAAATACGGAAAGGCAGCTGTGGGATTTGATGCCAAATTTTTGAAATTTAAAGAAGACACACACAACCTTAATTGAACCATAATCCTATTCTACCTTGCATCATAAACAGCTCAATTATTTTGTTCTCTTTTTTTCTTCCCTTAAGCCTATGCAGCTTCAGCAATATTGATCACACATTTATAAAGCTGTATATTGGTATTTTTAGAAGGACAGAATGAGTGATATTTATATTACCCAACACTGAAAAGAGACAAAAATAGGTGGAAAGGCAAGAGTAGCCATGCTTCGGCTTTGTTTCAGATCTGCTGAAAAGCCACAGTAGGCATTAACAACAGAAATAGTAACAGCTGTCTGAAGAGAACAATACTGAGAAATACAGGGTGACTGTGAGAAGAAAGAAAAAGAAAATGTGTTTACTAAGAAAAACCAGAAAAGTGTTGTTTAATCTTTTTCCACTGTATTATCTAAACATTACACTGATTAAATTGTTGGCACTCAATTTTACTGATTTATTTTATCTGGCTTCCAGCCCTTTTGTAGTTGATTTTCTTATTATTTTGTATTCATGAGTTTCAATGAGAATGAAAAAGCCTGGATTAAGAATCAGAGTTAGAGAATACTTCTGTATACACAAAATGGACATTTGTCATTACTGTCATAGTTATGCAGGTATGGTGGTTTTAATGGTAACAGATGGGGAGAAAAAACCCACTTTTTTAAACTGTTAAGACATTACGAAAGTAACGGTTTTGCACAGAATTATTTATATAATCATGAATTTATGCCATTCTGGGCCTTTTTCCCTCCTGTTATTAAACAAAAAGCTTCATGAATCCCTGTGACATATATATAAAATATTCACCAATACAAAGCCTTTGGAATGATAGTACACTTTTAGTAAGTTCTATGGAACACACTGACATAGTTGCAACCCTTACAAGAACCTCTTGACACCTATATTCAGTAAAATATAGAAAAATTGCACTATTAACTTAAGTTGCAGAAGATTGTTTACAACAAAATGTGACAAGAGTCCTTGAGCACCAAGTCTTCTCCCTTTGGGAATATTTGTTAATACTACTAAAGGGTAAAACCCAGCAAGGATTAAAGAGAAAAGAAAAATGCATCTGAAGCTTATTGTTGTTTATGTAAAAATAAAATACACAGACCAATTTAATTTTTGAATCATGTCTTTCCACTAATGCAAAGAAAAACATCTCTGTTAAATATAATACAACTGAAAGTACGCTAAGTGAAGACTTGGAATATTTAATTTCATTAATAAAAGTTAACCTTGATGTTGATTTCTCCCCTCAGTTTCTCAGCCCACACCTTCTTCCCCTGAGGAGATATGTAGCATACCTACTACAGGGTGCCGGTAGCCACATGTAGTTGTACTTGTGATTGAATTTTGTCTCTGGATTGAGTTATTCACGGTATTTTTTTAAAAACTGTTGTAGTGTTCCCTTCCAAAGGGAATTTTTTATCCTATAAGCCACACTAGTTTTCCTTATTTGCTAAGTGCATGCTATTGGAACAGAAAACAGGTCAGGTACAGGGTGAGCAGTACAAAGCCAACCCAACGTGCACAGAGCCCCAAGGCAGTGGCAGCCACCTGGAGGCAGTGGCAGTCCCCAGGGCCAGTGGCCCCTGTCCCTGCACCTCTTTTGCTCAGAGCCTCTGCCATAGGGTTGAGGCATACTGGCAGCAAGGAGAAAGGGAACACCAAAATTTTGACCCAGCGACTCTCAGCTGCAAGATGTTGATGAAGGAATCACTGCACCAGCTGTAACTGAGAGCAGTCCTGACGCTGCTTATGGCCAGGCAGACCCTCTATAGTGCAAACAACAGGTAAACACATTGTTCTATATCTTTGAATCCTGCTTTGATCAACTTTGGGAAAGACAGGGTCAAGATACAAGTAATTTCATGAGGAAACAACATTTGCATAAAAGTTTTTAAAGCATTGTATTTATCTCGTCGCTAGAAACATGAAACTCTCATTAGCACCACTGTGATTTTTACAAATGTCTGATGAAGTCCCCAAAATATTTAGAGATGTGATGATATAAATGGAGTTGCACCTTGCAGTAAGATGCAGTATTTAGTTTAAATGTCTTCTGAAGCTAAACTATCAAAATGTAACAAACATCACAAGTTTAGCTACCACAATTTGATAAAATGCAACCAAAATGGATGGCATTAGTTTCTAAAACAGCCATAAAAATTACAAACCATCACTGCTTAACTCCTGCCAGGATTATGTGTAATAGAAACAGTTATGAAACCAAATAACCGCTCCTGTAGTTTGAATTCCACTTTTGTGTGAAATATTAGCACAAGACTATTTGCTGCTCCAGTCCCAGCAAAGGTGCAGCTTTGAATGGAACTTGATTCTGAGTTTCAGACACTGTTGGTCCTTATATATATGATTAACCCCATTTAGGTCAAATCAAAAAACAGAAAAGGAATGAATTCACTGAATATTCATGAATTCATATGAAGCAAAAGCTAAATGGGCAATTGCTGTTACTGGCTTAAAAACAAAAAATAATACATGTAAATAAAAGGACTTAGACTCTTCTGAGAATGATAATTTCATTCTAGACACAGCTCTTTTTTATCCTAACATTTAGTCAATATATGAATTTTAAGTACAATACAAATTTCCTCTTCTCGATAAGAACATGCAGTTTTATACTAGAGTGAATAATCTCCCCAGGGAAGCCATCATGAAGCATTTGATTTGCTAAAGCAAAATGAAATTTGCCTAGTAATTTTTTTAAGCGTTTTCCACTGGACTTCCAGTGGCTTGGTTTATAAAAGAGTTATGATTTGAGTGACATTAGTACTCCACATGCTTTAAGAAATAAACATCTTGTAAACAGAAACAAAACAAAATCATCCTTGAATATAAATATAACATCAGTTTGTTAGGTTAGGATCTTAACTGGTATAGTGCCCCTAGCTTTTTTCAACAATTACACCAAGTCAAATAACCCACAACCAAACAATCAGTCTGTACTGTGAAAAAGCCCTGCAGCCATGACCTTGGCCAGCTTAACTCTGTAACAGACTCCTTACACGGCTCCAGCAGTAAAGTACTCCAAAACTGGAGACAGAAAATCAGAAGAAAAATCAGAGAGAATCCAGAGCATAGCTGAGCACGGCTGTGCTGCCACCTCTCCTGCAGCATGTGCCACTGAGGACCTTCCTAGCTGCTGAGACAATGTAGGGCAATGCTAAGCTGGCTCCAAGCTACACCAAGCCCACCAGTCTTGAGCAGCCCAGGACCCCAGAGGTGCAAGACAGATGCAGGCCAGCTCACACACTTTCCTTCTTCGGCCATCCAGGTATCTGGCCCACCAAAGTTCTCACCCTTAAAGTGGTAACACAACAGAACAAACAGTCATTTCTGGTCACTTTGTTCTGGCTATACTGATATTCAGCTGGACCAAGAGAAGGGACTTTCTCTTGGCCACTTCTCATACCCACAGAATATTACTTTTGACCACTGAGAGAGCTGCCTGAGCAGTTTTTCACATCTGGAGATATGTGTTTAAATGCAGAACTACAGCAAGAAGGGGATAATGTGACAATGAAATCCCTCTTGGTGAAAAGCTCAGCGCTTCAGTTTGCCACGCAAATTCTCACCACAGCATAATAAACGCGGTATTTGCTGCAAAGAAGATGACCAGCAGTGAAATACCAGCCATATCATACTGAGAAAGCATATACATTGCAAAATGTATTTTATTAGCAGTAATGTTTTAATTTTAAGTCATCTGCCCGGAACAACATAAAAAGGAAAGCTTTTGTATGCATAAATTCTGTGCTTGAACAGCAGATAACTAGAATTACATGTTGACACTAAAGAAAATATAAAATATGATTTGCTCATCCTACTGTGGAAAAGTAAACATTTCCCTGCAACTACTGTCATAAATCCTTGAAAATCTATGAAGTGATCTGACACCAAGAAGTGCTTTTCTTGCAAAATAGTACAGATCCAGCAAAGTCAGCTTCTTTAATGCTGTCACTCTTTTCCCCAAGTAATCCACACGAAGTACCAGTCTGGAATAAAATCAAAACCAGTGTTTCCACTTTACAACATCAGAAATAGCAGCTGTAAGCATCAATTCTTGCTTATTCCTTATCTAGCATTGATCCTGGTATACAATACCCAGGATAGCTGATTTTCTTAGTTAATCTCTAGTTTTACTTTTAAAATAGCACACGATGTTCAAATACACAACTCTAAATACTAAAAGGCTCCACAGTACTTAAAAATATGACTTTACTGTAGTAAGACCAGAAAATGGATATACTGAAAAAAATGTGAACACAAATCATTGTATTGAGTTTTGCATATTTTCATTGAAGTGTAAGAAAAATCAAGAGGTTCCTGGTATAGTTTTTTCACTGAAGCAGCGCCTTTAGCAGCTGTTGAGTGGAGGTTTTAATTTTTTACTAAAAAGCCAAATTTATTCAAAGTTCTTAAGCTCACATTTAAAATAATTCTGAACTAGAGTCTCTTGGTTGAAAGAACTAAAATGAGAATACCATCTTCTGTAGTCTAGATTATCATGTGTTACATTAGTTGGTAGCATAAGAAAAATATTCTTATATTAGTAATTTATGACTGTACACTTTGATTCATCTCTTTGCATTCAGGGACATATATTTTGGAAGAATGATAAGCAGTAGTCTATTATTTATTTTTTTTTAAGATGCATTAGAGTTGAGCTGGAATCATAAGGTAGAATATCCTGCAGTTTTATGTCAGTTTTCCAAAGTCACAGGACTGCCAAGAAAATCTCTCTTTAAAGGGCTTTGTTCATCAGTCCTATCAGAAACAACATTCCTAGATCTTGATACTGTTAGAAATCTGAAGCTTCTTCTGGTTCAGGCTCAAAGTATATTGTCCAACTTTATCTCAAAGTGTCACAGACAAAATGCAATACCCTTTTATTACTTTTGTTTTGGTCTCCTTTTTCTCCTCAGCCTGGCACATTTTACCTGTATTTGTTCCAGGCTAAAAAAAAAAAAAAAATAAAAAGATACACTCCACATAGTAAAAACTCCACCAAATAACCAGTGATGAATGGAGAGCAGCTCAGCATGGTCACAGAAACCACCTGTAGGATGGCTCTCACACCACTCTACCCTCCAAAGAGCAGTTTAGTCTTATCTGCTGGCCCACCAGCCCCTCACTATCCCAGTGGCATGCTGAACTGGATTTAGCATTTACAGAGCAACAAACACCTCAAAGTATTTTACATACATTTGTTTCCTATGTTTCAAGTGACACCTTCTGTTTTCTTCTCCTTTTCATTGCAATGACAAACCAATTTTGGTTGTGTGTTGTTGTTGGATGGGTTTTGGGGGGGGGGGGGGGGTTTGGGGGTATTCTTTTTTTT
>VWZG01007996.1:0-74421 GCA_013396735.1 Grallaria varia | reverse complement strand
TGGGTTGGGGGGGGGGGGGGGATTTGGTGGTATACTTTTGTTTGAGTTTTGGGTTTGTTTTTTTAAAATAACATATTGTCTCCTGAAACTTCATTGCTCCCAACTGCTTATTCCCCACTGATTATAAAATTATTATCACTTGTTTATGACAATTTCCACAGCAACCAATGTAATCTCAGAGTGCTGTGACTTCAAGTGGAAAATAAGCACCATAAATTCATGCAAATGTCACCTGTTACAAACAAAACCAAGAGACAAGGAAACAGAAACTGCCATACATGAAACAGGAGAGTCAACATAGAAAGCACGTCAGAGTTTTCGGTAAATGTTACTGCATTCTTCCTACAATAAAGATGTCAGTTCAGCACAGAAAGCTTCCAGCTGAGCACAGTGCACTCAACACCCATAAGTCAGACTGCATAGCAGATGCTAAATGTAAAATCCATTAAGACCAATTAGATTTTACAGAAGAAAAAAAAAAGTAATAGCACGCACAGGCAATCTTGCACTATACAACAGTACCAAGAGACATAGTGAACCACAAAACACCCCCTAAAAGCCAAACAAAAAATCCCAAACCAAACAGAAAGACTCTAAACATGTACATTGCACCCTTTTTTCTCAAAGAGGCCAGCTAACAGAAGATATGTTACAGTGCCTGCAGACACATGAAGAGGCAAGGTCTCCTGTCTCCAGTTAGAAGCAACATTTGTGAGGGCCATCACCTACTGCACACCAACAGGTAATTAATCTATCATCCTCTGTGGCAGATTGAAACAAGCAGCAAAAGAATTTTAGCCTCTTTCCCAAAGTGCATATGCATTTCACATCATGCAAACCTGACTCAAGTCTTCCTCATGTGTACTGAGAGCATTAATAGCATGGAACCAGGCTATTGGGGGGTAAAAACAAAAACAAAACAAAACAAACAGGAAAAATTTGTGGTACCCTCTCGTAGAGCCTTTTCACTACCATGTAAAAGCTTCCTCCTTTTTTTGACCATTAAGAAATGGGACTTGTAATGGACATGTGGAACAGATATGTGAGCACTTTTCAAAACTAGGCCACCAAAGCAAGATGCAGGCTAAATTCTGGCCATGTACTTAACTGTGCAGCAAATGAAGATGTCATTGCATGCATGATAGCTTGAAAAACACTGGGGGGAAAGAATCTAATTTTTTTTAATAGGATTTATGCATACTAAGAAGGAAAGTCTATTTTTTTGTATTTGTCAGGACATTTTGCCAAAGGCTGAAGCACTATTTCCTGGTAAGCAGTTTCAAACAACCTCTGGTTCTTCAATCAGAATTAGTCTGCAATAATTAATCCATCCCAAGATATTAAGCAGTTCATAAATTAATTAAATATATATGCAGTATCCCAGGTGAATTTGATCTGCTAGGATGTTTAAGAATATACAGCAGTTTCTATTTTATTAGAAAAGTGACAGATGGTAATTTCAACCCCAAAAACCCACTAAAGTTTGAGAGATAACAGAAACAGACCTGAAATCTGTTCTACAAACCACAGATTAAACCTGTAGCCTTCAAATATTCCTTAGTAGCTCATTCAGAGAAACTCCTTCAGCTACTTATAACCTAGGGACAGGCGGAATGTATATACCCTCACATATGATTCCAATCACTTTGCTATCTACCAATATCAGGAAATAGAATAGCCCACAGTCCTCAAAAGAAATGGTGAAGGAGAGTGACTGCTATAGATTTGAAGACCAACAGCTACTAGAGTTGCCGCTGGTTGCAAATGCTCGTGTTGTGAATAACAAATGCAAATGCAGGAAGGTCTTTTCCAGTGGGACATGAAACTAGGCTTCTCCTCCATTAGCACCAATTAAGCCGCAGGCACTGGCCAAAAGTGGAATAGGTTCCCTAAAGTCTTTTGTCTTGATATATATTGTTTTTTCATCTGTAAGACACAGTCCAGGATTGGACATACTCCATGAGAGCTCCTGAAATCAGCAATTCCCAAAACTGCTTCCTTTCGGGGGTTCATGGGGACATTTGGCAAAGAATAAATTGAAAAGCAACTTTGTATATTAAGCTGTTGGTGAGCAAGGAAGGAAGACAGTCCTGGCTAATGCTGCTGGAGACCCCACAGCCAGTAATCCTGACACATCTTCCTACCCCTGGTGCAACGCACTAAGGCTTGCAAAAGGCTTGCTTTCCAACTGCTGGACTCCTGTGCAGCAGTCAGACAAGGCAATAGCAAGCATCCAGTCCATCCAGGGCATATTATAAAACAATACTTTGCTATAGTAAAAATTATCACAGTCTCCATCAATTGGGCATTTAGGAAATTAAATAAGAAAGAAGAAACCAACAAAAAATCCTAAAGCATTTACTTCAGGTGCTGCATTTCACATTTCTTCCCACTTTGATGATCTTCTTAAGTGCTGTTTCCATCTTGCTATACTTCAGAAAAATCTATCTGATCACACAACAATGTCCAAACTTGTTATACAAAAAGGTTTCTAAATGTGTAACAAGCAACAAAAATTAAAATATGCTCAACATCTTTTCAGCCTACTTTTATCTCAGACATTTTTTGTACTCAGAAGTGAAAAAAACAAAACAAAACCCCCCACCACTCAATCACATTAAGCAAAACCATAAATTTTCAGTTTACTGTATCAATTTAAGTAATTAAATAACAGTTTTACTTTTCACAACATCAGAAGCTGGAGTACTAAAAACCAAAACAAAAATCACGATGTACAACATCCAATTCATCCCTGGCATTATTCCACATAAATCAGTGGTATTACACCAGGGATTAATTTGGAACCCTGATGTGAATCAGAGGACTGTTCTATACAGCAACCTCATCATAACACACACACACAAAATAACCAAAACATCATGAGCATCACAAATGCACACAAATAATTATGTGATTACAAATCTATTCCTGAGCAAACGGAACAGATTATTTCACAGTGTTGATAATAACAATAAGAAACTTCTACTATTTAGAAAATAATTATGTCCATTTTTTCCCCAGAAAAATTACTTCATAATGTAAAATACTTGATAGCAAAGTATTTCATAGAAGTCCACACAGGAGGTAGGTATGTGAAGCTCCTCTACAGCTGTTTTTACTTATCTTCTTGAAATATGACCAGCTATAAGTTATGCAGTGAATCTTCAAGAACTGTTTTAATAGTGTTTTGAAGACTGATCTGAGTACTTCAGTCTACTCAGCAAAGGGTGGTCACCACCTCTAAAACGTATAGCAATGTAAACTATGTAATGAATTTCTCCTCCCAGTAGTAAAACATTCACATTTCCCTCCTCTATTAGGTACTGTGCCCAAGTCCATTTTTGCATGCAAAACAAATTGCTTCCATTCAGCCGCCCGAGTAGTGAAGTTAGTTAGAGGCTACATCTCCCACCTCCAGAGACAGGCAAATGCTCGGCCAATTCATCCTTCCTGTGCTCAGGGAGCGTGAGACCACACAGAGGCAGGAAAAGAAAGAAGCGAACGCAGAACACCTCTCTCTTCTGCCAGCTCAGTCGACTCTCAAACACATCTGTAATGTTTAAGGCTGCCTCTGCCTTTCAAAGACAAATCTCTGCCAGGGGCTGCTGTTCTCCATCCAACTACGGTTTCATTACCCGAACCCGTTGCTCAGCCAAGTGCCCTACATAGCACTACATACTTTGCCAGACTGAAACTCATTCGTCATTGCTCGGTTTTCCTATTCGTGAGTGACCCGAAAGCTGCAAGGCTATCGGCAGCCAACTAGCGCAATTGCTTAGGAGCTGTGTACTGGATACACAGCGGTTTATTTTCTCTTTTCCCTTTTGCGTCCACCTTGGCTCCAGACTCCTCCTTGCTCCCCTGGAAGTTGGCTGTGCCCTCGCTGCCCCTTCCCTCACGGGGCCCGTGCCCAGGCGCAGTGCGCTCACTTGAAGAAAACGCAGCAATAAAATATTAAAACCCTTCCCTGCTCGGGGCTCCGCCGCTGACATCTCTGCTCCGCCTCGCTGGCAAGGGAGCCCCGCAACCCTCCGCGCCGGAGCGCAGCGGATCCGGAGCCGCGTCCGCACCAGCCACAGGGGCAGGGACCCCCCCCCGGCGCCGCAGGTGCCCGATCCCGAACCAGCGCGACCTTCCCCGGCAGAATCCGGCACGGGAGCGCTGGGTCTGCCCCGGGCCCGCTCGGCACCAAAAGGTGGCAGCAGCCGCGGTCGCTCCCCGGAGCGCGGGTTGCTGCTCCGACGCCGCGCTCCGGACGGGGCATTAGGCAGCCTCGTCCCGCCCCCACAAAGCACAAAACAGGATTTGAACTGTGGCGGTGATGGGGCCGAGCGAGAGGGAAAAGGGGGCAGCCTCCGTTTCTCTCCAGCTACGTGCTGCTTTGGGACAACAAGGACTGGAGCATGGGGGTGATGGGGGTGCACCTGTACTTTTCACCGCACATGGCCCCGGGAGTGGGGCCGAGGGGCACGGCACGGGGCGCGGGCAGCACTTACTGAAGAAGATGTACTCGGTGTAGCTGCTCCAGATCTTGTCGTCCCTGTACTGGTTGATGAAGGCGGCGGTGCCGGTGGAGTTGCAAGCCACCATGTGGAAGCCCGCCTCGGAGAGCCGGTCGAAAGCTTGCTCCAGGTAAGTGAATTTGAGGTAGAAGCGGGAGGTGTACTTCTCGGGGGGGCGGTCGGGATCGCGGCTCTCGTTGAGGGTCTCTCCGAAGACCTCCTTGGCCAGGGCGATCCTACCGCACACCATGATGCGGGCGACACGGCGGAACTTGGCGTCCGCCTGGTTGTCCCGCACCGTGGTGTAGGAGCCGCGGTAGCCCACGGTGAGGAAGCCCGAGCGCTTGTCCAGCGCCGCCCGCTGAAGCCGGTCGCTGCTGCCCTGCGAATTGCTATCCTCCAGGTCGCTCTGGCAGCCCTCGTCGTTGAGCGAGCTCTGCTTGGTGACCTTGGGCGACAGCAGCTTCACCAGGTCGCCCAGCTGGAAGTACTCGGCCTCCCGCAGGAGCCGCTCCTTCTCGGGGAAGTGCTCGGGCAGCGCCAGCTGCTTGTCCCGCAGGTAATCCAGCACGTACCTGAAGAGGAAGCCGTCGCGGTCGATGAAGAAGCGCGCCCGGCTGTCCCTGGGCAGCTGGCGGGCCGCCGCCGGGCCGCCCCGGCACGGGGAGAACATGGTGGCCAACGTGCTGTCCGGGACGCTGAGCAGCGTGGAGTGCCTCGTCACGTACACCTGGCCCCCCACGTTCAGCTCCACCACCTCGGGGAACGGCGAGCCCGACGGCCCCGACACCATGTCGCTGATGGGCAGGATGCTGCCGCCCGCCTCCTTCAAAGCCATGGCTGCGAGCGGGCGGCCGCGAAGGAGGGTCTCCCTCCTAAAAAAGCCGGCCTCCCTAAAACCCTCCTTCCCCTCCCCTCTCCTCCACCCACACCTCCCTTCCTCCTCCTACTCCTCCTCCTCCTTCCCCCGCGCCCGGAAGCTCCTGGACGGANGCTGGGCTGGCCCGACCCGACCCGAGCCGAGCCGAGCCGCCCCGCCCCGAGAGCCCCCGTGCCCGCTCCGCTCCTCCCCGCCCGGCGGGCGCGGGGTCCGCAGCCGCGCTGGCCCCGGGGCGAGCGGCCGCCAGAGCCGGCTGACACTTGGCAAAGCGCTCCCGCCCGCCAGGCTCGGCCCGGCGAAGAGCGAAGCCCTCACCCCGGCCCCTCCCCTCGCCTCGCCCGGCTGGCTTCGCTTTGAAATTTTTTTTTCCCCCCTTCAAAATCTCCTAACCTCCCCCAAATGCCTCCACTTCTCTTATACTGTTGAACCAGTCAACACTTGCAGAGTGCTGGATTGATGGTCGTCCTTCCAAAAGTAGCATCCTGCAGGATGCATATGACAATATTTTCCCCCATCTTTCCTCTATCAACATGCATTTACTGGGAGGGAAGGGAGCATTTAATTGAGGGCACAAAAGAAACCAGTGTTTAGCGGTGCTGGTGGCACAAATCTAACGGGTTCTGGTGGGACACAAATGCTGTTTTTGATGTCGTGAGGCTTCACTGTGGCACAGCACACTGGGATCTTGATTTTCAGAGAAGCTTGACGTGCTCTCCAGCTTGACAATGGAATTGGGGTGATTCAGAGCAGAAAAAAAGTCAGCTGCCATTAGGATCCACCTAACAGACACTGAACTGGAACATGTTGGTATCTGGTTTCTTGTCTGTGAAGCAACTAAATTTGTACTCTATTCAAGCAGTAGAGTTTTTAATTTTTATTTATTTGTTTTTACCCAGAGCCGCAGCTCACCTGCATCCAGATTTCTGATGCATGTACTTTCAGACTGTGCTGCTGGAATATATTAGAACCCAGACTTGTGCCTGTGTGTTGGATGAGAGATGTGCAATTACTCTTGCCAGTAAAATCTGAGGTCTAAGTCTGATTGCATTTCTGTGACTACAAGTGCTGGATCTAAGACAGACTGTTACGCTGGGTAGTTCATGCATGAGAACACTTTGATTTTGGTTTTTTGTAACACTTTAAATGTTTAGGGTTCAACCACCAATTGTACTACATAGAGGCAGAAGCCAAACTCATTCTTCATTTAAACAGGAGTCACTTCAGGCCTGGGGGTAAAAATTATCAGTTTGCAGGCAGATGCAGCTGCAGTCTGTCACTTCCTTACTAGTGTGCTGTGATCGAGATGACCAGTCATCCAAAGCTTGCTCAGGCTCTTTAAACCACCAGTGTAGACGTCTCTGTTTTAAAGCAGTAACATACACATCTACAGCACTTCATCCAACCTGTCTTAGGTATCTCTTTCGAGGTGGGATGAATCTGTCCATGGTGCTGGTTTCCTCCCTCCCTTTGCTCTACACTACTCCTAAATCTGTGTTTAGAGAGAACTCCTTTAGCTTTTACAGGGTTAGTGCTAGGGGAGACACATCCACCACCCACCCATTGGGTCAGTGATGTTGGACAGACTGAGAAAAGACTCTTAGAAAACTAGATGTGCTGTGCTTCAAATATAATTTTGTGGGAGTGAAAGGGCATGTCACAGAGAACAAATGTGCAGGGAATATTTCTGCAGTGCATCTCCCTGACCACTTACTGAAACAAATTAATAGCTTTGAAAATGGAAATAACTGCAAGAAACTAAGTAAAATTCTCTCTTTCCTTGTTCATTTTGTGTGAAAGGCAGAAAACCTAAAGGTCAGAAAGGTCGGAAAACCATTCAAAGGTCAGAAAAACCATTTGAACTGCTGGGCAACAAGAAGGCTGGGCATCATTGTTTATTGACCATTTTGTCATATGTTTCTTTAGGTTCAAATCCTTAAGACATGAGAGGAGACAGTTTTCAATGTCTTGTTCATTTCTGTAGGAGATATTGTGTGTCCTGCAGACTCAGTTGAAAGGTTTCCGCTGACTTCTAAGAGGGCAGATTTTATGGTCACCCTCTTCTTTGTAATATGGGATAATAGTTTGCCCGTGTCTAAGACAAGTCATGCCAGAGTGTTGCATGGCTGTGACACTGCAGCATCATATTGACGAGCAGCACTGAGAGGCTGTCATACCCTATGTGATGCCATTAGCGAGGGGATAATTGCATTTTTTTTCTCCCCTTCAGAAGCCCATGGCCTCAGCAGAACTGTATCTTAAACCTTCTGTTTGGTGGCTTGTGCACACCTCCCTTTGTAATCTAAGTTTGTAGGGATATGTAATCTATAGTTTGGCAAAATAGAGTGAGATCATTTATCACATAAAACTGCCAGAGTTTGGCAGGTTGTATAGAAGTCATGCATAAAATAAATATTAATGTATTACTCAAGAAAAGAAGAAGTTTCTTCTCAGGATTATCAGGTAAAGAAGAGGGAATTGGTGCTACAGTCCTATTAGTCTCAACAGCCATTGCCTGAGGCACTTGAAAAATATTTATACAAAATGCTTGCAGACCCTTCTGTATTACACTCCTGTATGCTACCTATTTGCTCAGCTCATGGTCTCCTCTGTGAATAAGTATGTGCTAAGATAAATAATGTCTTTCTTTGAGTTGATGAAAATAACCTATATAAATTCCAAAGGTAATTTTTCATGAGAATGGGCAGAAAGAACAAGTTTGTGCTCTATGGAGTAAGAAGCATCTACTTAGAGGCTGACATGATGTGTAGTGCCACAGCATCCTGGAGTGCTGTTGAGTGAAGTCTGAGGCCAGTACAATGGAAACAAGTAAATCTTTAAGTACATGACTGAATATCCTTAAGCTTCAGATATGCAAGGGTTTCTGATGCTTAAAATAGAGGGGGAAAAAATCCGCAGGTGAAAATCTGTCTTGATCTGTTTCCTTATCTGTGGAAGTATTTTGAGATATTAATGAGAATTTGTTTTGGAAAATCACTTATACAGGCACATTGGTGCAAGCAGCAGGCAACAATATCCCTTTTGAAAGCAGCCTGGATGAGCACAGGCAGGACAAGTTCTTCAGATAAAAAACTTCTTTTCACTGTATTCCTTCCTGGCCCTGAAGTCAGTCAGTGTGCTGGTTGGACCAGGCTACAGGATAAATCTAGACCTAAATGAGAGGATCATGCTGAGAGAGGGGTAAATGACGGAGAGTCAGGAAGATCATCAGACTACATCATGTAGGTCACCCAGGTCATTCTTATAAAAAATTCATGTAGATAAAAGTACGCATTTACTGCTGCTCAGACTGTCCAGTTCTGAAATAGAAATTAGAATATCAGGAATTAATACATTTACTTGGCTTATTGCTCAGTCAGGCTTTGAACTGATTTACCCAGCTAAAGGTAACGTTTTTACATTTAAAATCTTGTGAAATTGTATTTGGTAAAATCTGTTAAATAAAGCATTTAATGTTTCTGAGAAGGAAAGAGGTGGAAGTGAGAGTTTACATCACAAGGGACTTGTTTTAAAGACACACTTCATCATAATTTAAAAAAAATCATTCACTATTATAATCCAAGGTGATTGGATAACATAAAATGAAGGCTACATAGCCACTTTTCAAATTAAATTTCAAAAAAATCTTATTTCTCTGTGAAAATGAACAACCAACTGGAGGATAATGTGTAGGAGAAGAACGAATACTGATATTAGGCACATAATTGGAGGTTCTTAGAAAGAGAATTATAAAAAAATTCTGTAATCCCAGAAAGTGAATAATTTAGGTGAACTTTTGTAGTAAGGAGAAATTCTTCTGGTAGGCTCCCAGTGAAGCCAAGGGGACTTGGTCCTTTGTTCTGAGTCGAAGGATCAGGGAGGAAGAGTCGTTCATTATGCAGAAAAAGTTCCAGATAATTACTCTAAGCAGGTCTGCAATAATTACACAGATCACCTAGTAAGAATTTAACATGATTATGTTGTCTTTCAAACAGTCATCAGCCAAAGAAAATGACATTAAAATTGTAGACAAGAGTGTGAGAAACTGCCAACAAAATCATATTTCTAATGCTGCTGTACTCTGACTCGGTAAGCCTAGAAGTCTTGGCCACTTTCACGATTCCTTCTCCATTTGGTTGTCATTTCTGTCATTTTCACAGTTATTAATATATTCCTGTTAAAAATTCTTAGATCTTACTTGTTCCTTTACTTCTATTCTCTGTTGGCAGCAAAGCAGCATTCCAAAGAAATGGCTTTCCTAAAACCTCTGAGCTTGTCAATTTTCAACGCAATATGTTATGTTTGTTCCTTATTAGCTCATTCTTCACATTTTCCTTCTAGTCCCAAAATTCATCCTTTCTAAACCTTAAAGGTATTTATATATAGCATTTCATTATTCCAAAATGATTGGAATTCTGTCCTACAAGAATTTATAAATGTTTGTATTTATGTAATTAGTTCTCAGAGTTAAACATAAGCACTCATACATATAAAGTTAGTGCTGTGGGAATTTGTATGTTCAGGACCTAAACAGCATTGTACACAATTACATTTGTATTATAGATTATTTGGTTCACTACTGGGACTGAAATCAGAAGAAATTAGCCTGCACGCTTTGTTCTGTGAGGGAAACCTTTTTTACAGTCCGTAGTAATTCATACCTCTAATATAAGTTCCATTTGAAACATAGCAAGTAGTTATTAAGGTCTTGAAAATTATGCCTTTTCAGGAAAAATTTTTGGTGAGGAGTTTTGTCAGTCAGGTTAATCAAGAAAGAATTTAGCAACTCTTGCTTCCCAAGGACTGAAAGTTTGAGTCACTAATAGCTAATGTATCCCTTTTCTGACAGTATTTACTGAGGTTACCACTGTGAAGTCAGCTCCATCATACTGTGGCTTAAGTGATTTGTTTGAATTATTCATGGCAACAGCTGCAGTAGCTTCACCCAACAAGTTCTTTGGGTCCAGAGTCAGTTATGAATGTTAAAATAAAGCCTGTGCTTTCATACTGTAGCAGTTTGGAGTATTCCCTACACTACACTACAGTACCAGAGCAAGACCAAAAGAAAGAAACAACCCCAGAAGTTATAAGCCAGTCTAGTTTCATTAGAATATTTCAGTTGTATTACTTTATACAAACATGCATGAGAATAATTTGATATTTTATGCTGTTGGATTTCTTCCTTGAAGAATGCACAATTTCTTTTTTGTCATTAAGATTAGCATCCAGAACTAGCATTCTGGAAGTACTTAATTCATAGTTCCTTTCCAGAGTGGAAATGTGTCTTCTATGTAAACTTACACTAACTTAAATCTAACTAAAGTCTAACTTCAATGCATCAAACTCTGCATTTCACATATTCTCTCTATAAACACTCCCATAGCAAGAGTCTGTTAGCTTGCTGTTAATTAGGCCTAAGAGCCTGAACAGTTATGTAAGTGTATTCCAAGTATGACAATGACATTTCTCTCACTTTTCTCAGTGTAGGCTGTATTTAGCATTTGAATGTACTATTTTTTCCTTCTTCATTCATTTATCTTTTTTAAAAAACCTCTTTTAAGTGTTGATCAATGTGAAGTCATTTCCATAGAAGTACTGCTTATTGATGTTCTGCTCAGCTGCTCATTTCTTTCTCACTCTCAAGCAGCAATTTCCCAGAGTCTGCTAAAATGAACAGCTTGACAGAACAAACATATACATCTGCTATCATATGATTTCCTTATAGTAAAGTTAGGCTATATTTCTTTAATACCTGGTTCCTGAATATTGAAGCATATAATATGTTCATTTGCTATAGCAACAGCTTTTATGTAATTATGCACCTTTTTGCTGTCGTCAGAACAGGGAGTCTCATATTCTCTCAATGCCACTTCTTTATGAACTTAAGTTGAATGAAATACAGAAACCTCAGGTAGTGATAGGACACAGGTGTAGTGGTATGCACTTGTGCTGGAGCAGCAACAACCTGACTGTAACTGTTTTGTCAAAAAAGATTTTTATTTTCATGTATTTTTGATAGGGTCTACACAGTCAGCTCCCTGTGGCTTCAGCTTGTGTTGGTGGTGTTTGTTCATGAGTTCTGATAAGTAGGCACTTAGTGTCTGAATGGGTATGTGTCTACCACACAGAAATTAAGGCACCAGTGTTTATTTCAGAAACTACCTACTGTAGTGCAAATTAGGGCTCCCCTAAACTCAGTACAGCTTTTTCCTGTTTGCTCTAAGTTATTTAATATTGGAATAGATGATCACAACCATTTTTGCCCCCTTCATTATGGGGAAACGTTCCAAAGAAAATATATATAATGCTTTTTCAGCTTAAGATTATGCTTGAGCTTTTAAATGTACAAAACTAAGAAATGTCATTATTCTAGTAATATCCTAACTTGCCATATTGTACATAAATGTTGCCATTGACTAAGTGAAAAAGGAAGAAGAAATGTTGGGCATGGCTCTGATTCTGCAAAACACTTAAGGTCAGATCTATAATACAGTATTCAAGAATCTATCCTGATTTACAAAATTTAATGTGAATGAAGTGCCTAAACAGGAGGTACCATTTTGGCACAGGGCATGTAAATAATTTTGCAGTTTTTGAAGAGCCCCATTGCTTATGATGAGAGTACTGATTAATGTAAAGGTGTTCACATGCAATGCAGGATCAGAGATTGTACTAAGTCTTTGCTCCTGTGTCAGTTATACTGCTATTTCTTTAGTATAAAATAATATTTATATAAAGCATAAAATAATAATTCATAATGGCTTAGAGCTTACTGTCTACTCATGTCATTCTTCAAGAGACAAAATGGCATAGTAAAATATGAATATTTGTTTGCAACTTCCATATATTTTTCTTCTTTCTTTGTGTACATCACGGTTTTTTCCTGATGTTCCATAGTAGAACCAAATCAGAATACAACGATAGAATATCTTTGTCATGCAGGGAGCTGCATTCATGAAAGAAAGTTGCAGAGACTGTTATAATGATAAATTAATGATAGATTAAAAGAAAGGGTAGGAAAGTGACATGGCTCCGAAAAATAGTACAGTAAATTAACACACGTGAATGAAAGTCACTAGTACTAATAACAATGTGAATTTTATTTTGCAGCCAAACAAATTGTTATCACTATCAAAATAATATTAATAAAAGCCATAGCGGAAAAATAATGAAGTAAAATTCATAGTGGTGGCTGCTCAAAAGAATTTAGAGATGTCTGCCTCCCACACTTCAGAAGACAATAAAACAGTCAAGAAAATAGACAAAAAAACAGACACATGAACACATGACACAGTTAATGATATATTTTGGCTGAAATGCTGTACCACATTATTTTCCCTCAGTGCCAAGTTGATAGTTTGTAATTATTCTATGTTGCAAATGACAGACACTTTTTTTTTTTTTTTGGTGCTAAGGAACAAACATGTAAACAGGCATATATTTAAATATAAATTTTCTTTATGGTTAAGTATGGGATGTAAAAAGCTGCTAATGACTTGTATATAACTACTTCACTGTGAAAAGGGTTTTATATCAAAGTAGACAATTGTATTATATATATTTAAGATATAAGATATATCTCTATCTTAAAAGGAAAGAAGGCAAAACTACAGAGGCTTGCATAGTTGTCTCACAAAATGAAAGCTGAGAGGAGCACAATTACGTATATGACTATAGTATGAAATCCTGAATGGCCATGCTGGCCCAGGGCCAAATAGGTTTAAATTGATCACAAAGACATTTATGCTGGAGACAGGAAGACGGTCAGTTTCAGAAGAGGGGTTTATGACCCATCATATTTTATTGCTAAAGTCAAAAGGACAAAAAAACACAAACCCCCAAACCTAAAACAAATAAAGAAAGCACAAAAAGCAAAACCTGAAAAAAACTCAAAAAAGCAAACAATTCGTTTTAAGGTGTTTCTAGGAAATTATGAAATAATATATTTTATCAGCTAGCCTTGTCTCATATTAGTTTTTTCTGCTTTAAAACTAGAGCACCATATGTGGACACAGAAGCGTCATAGTTGAATTTCTGCTCACTGACACTGGTTCTCCTGGGGGATTTCCACCTCCCTGGCACCTGCTGTAAGGGAAAGGCCATTGGGAAGATTTCTGGAGGGTGTCAGGTGTAAGAACTGTCAGGGCTGGGACAGTGAATGAGCCTGATTCAGAGGAGTCCAGGATCTTGCAGGGGATTAAGAAGTTGAATAGCCATAGACCTCACAACAGAGATCTGTGACTTGCTCAGGGAAAAGGTAGGTGGGAGGCAGTTCTTGTGGGAGCCAGCCCTGCAGGAAAAAGAAGCTCAAAAGGGCCTATAATGGTAGTCTTCCTAAAACACAAGAAAAGTCAAGAAAAGGTCTACCAGGAGGCTGGCATGGCTAAACAGGGTGGAGAAATACAAAAATTATGTATACAGGTGGTGGGAGTTAGGACATATTATGAAAAAGGGCATAAAAGCACTGCTGAAGTGTGCAGTGATGGGGTCTGAAAACCAAAATTAAACCAGGGTTAGCAAGGGATATCAAAAGCAAAAAGGGCTTCTGCTGCTACATAGTAAGTCAGGCAAGGAAAATATGTGCTTGCTTGCCAAATGTTTTGAGTGATGCATTAAGAGCAAATGCAGGCAAAGCTGAGGTACTTGGTACCTTCTTCATCTTGGTCTTCACTGACACTGTTCCCAGGCATTTTAGTACAGAAGCAGGGATCCAGGAGCAGAGAAATTCCAGTATTGCAGGACGTTCAGCTCAGGGGTCTCCTAAGAAATTGTGTCTCGTAGAAGTCCACTGATTATGGGATTTCTCTGAGGGTGTTGAGTGAGCTGGCTGGTGTCAGTGTGAGTCCACTCTCTGACAACTTTCAAAGGTTATGAAGCTGGGGGGAGTTACTATAGAATAGAATAGACTATAGAATGCCAAGTGTTGCACCCTATCTTTAAAAAGTCAAGACAATGATCTGCAGAACTCCAGGGCAGTTATCCTTGTTTCTGCCCCTGAGAAAAGTTTGATCCGAGTACTCTTGGCAGCCAATTCTGGCAACATGAGAGGTGAGACTGACTGGCCTGTAGTAACCTGGGTCTTCCTTTTTTCCTATTGTTTCTTAAAAATGGAGGTTATGCTTCCTCTTTTCCAGTCCAGTCTGTGAGGTCATCACCAGATTGCCGGAACTTCTCAAATATGACTGTGACTTAGCCACTTCCTCTGCCCCATGGACTTGTGCACCTCCAGTTTCCTTTGATGGTCTCAAACCTGATCTGCTATGGTGGGTGGTTCATCATTCTCCCAGACCATGCCTTTGCCTTCTGTGACTCAGGCAGTGTGGCTGGAATACTTGCTGGTGAAGACTAAGGGAAAAATGTTGCGTACCTCAACCTTCTCCATATCCTGTGTAATTAGATCTTCCATTTTCTTCTGGAGGGTGCCCACATTTCCTCTAGTCTTTCTTTAATCACTGACATACCTATAGAAGCTTTTCTTGTTGCCCTTGATGTCCCTGGTCAGATTTAATTCTATCGGGGCTTTAGCTTTCCTAAACTGATCCTTGGCTGACAGGACAGTCTCTCTGTATTCCTCCCAGACTCCCTATCCTTGCTTCCACCCTCTGTTTGTGTGGCCATCCAGGCCACAAGGCCTGTCCTGCCTTCCCTTTCATACTGACCCACAATCTCTCATCTAGCTCCTCATCCATTTCCCTGGTGAAGATCCATACTCCAGGTGGTCATTGACAGGGAGCGTGGCACTCCCTCTTGGGCTGCAAGATCATGGTCCAGATACTCCTGAAAATTATGCTAAGGCTTGTGGAAATTAAGGAGGTGATTTGTGACAGTTAACATGGCTTCATTAAGGGAAAATCGTGCCTGAAAAATATGGTGGCCTCCTACAACAGGATTGCAGTGTTGGTAGATAAGAAAAAGCAACTGACATCACCTACCTGGACTTGTGCAAAGCACTTCACACTGTCCTGCACAACATTTCTGTCTTTAAACTGGAGATACGTGGATTTGATGGATGGACCACTTGGTTGATAAGGAATTGCTTGGACTGATTGCAGTCAATGGCTCCATGTCCAAATGGAGACCAGTGATGAGTAATGCTCCTCAGGGGCAGGTATTGGGACTGGCGCTGTTTGACATCTTTGTTGGAGACATGGACAGTGGGATTGAGTGCCCCTCAGAAAGTTTGCTAACATCAAGCTGCCTGGTGCAGTTGACAGGCTGGAGGGAATGGACCCTGACAGACTTAAGAGGTGGGTCTGTGTGAACCTCAGCAAGGCCAAGTGCAAGGCCCTGCACCAAGTCTGGGGCAATCTCAAACACAAATATAGGCTGGGCAGGGAATGTATTGAGAGCAGTGCCGAGAAAAAAGACTCGGGGAGTGCTGGTGGATGAGAAGCTCAATATGACCCATCAATGTGTGTTCCCAGCTCAGGAAAACAACTGTATCCCAGGCTGCATCAAACGAAGTGTGACCAGAAGGTCGAGGGAGACCCTCTGCTCTGTTCTTGTGAGACCCCACCTGGAGTGCTGCATCCAGCTCTGAAACCCTCAATATAGGAAAAATATGGAGCTGTTGGAGCAGGTCCAGAGGAGAGCCACAAAGGTGATCAAAGGACTGGAGCACCTCTTCTGTGAAGACAGGCCAAGAGAGTTGGGGTTGTTCAGTCCAGAAAAGAGGATGCTCCAGGGAGACCTTACAGCAGCCTTCCAGTACTCAAAGGGGGCCTGCAAGGAGCCTGAGAGTGACTTTTGGCAAGAGGATGTTGTGATAGGACAATGGAGAATGGCCTTTAAACTGAAAGAGGGTGGGTCTGGATGAGATACTGGGAATAAATTCTTCTCTAGGAGGATGGTGAGGCACTGAAACAGGCGCCCAGAGAAGTGGTGGATGCCCATCCCTGGAAGTGTTCAAGGGCAGACTGGATGGGACTTTGAGCAACCTGGTCCAGTGGAAGGTATCCTTGCCCATAGCAGGGGGATTGGAACTGGATGATCTTTAAGGTCTCTTCCAACCTAAACCATTCTATATAATTCAACTGCCCTGTCTCCTGTGAGTCTCTTTCAATTCCTGCTGACCCTTTCTGATTTAATATATTGAATGGGAAGGAAAGACTTCTGTGGGGGCCCCAGCTGGCCTGGGGTCTTTGTGGAATGGTTGGACTGAAGTAGGAACTTCTGCACACTGCCAGGGTGACATGCATGGAAGGAAAGACTGTAACACAGAACAGAAGTCCAGTCTCTAAGTGCTGAGTCATTGTTGTCTGACATGCGCAGTCTGTGTGTCCAATTAAGAATTATTTATGTACAGAGAAACCAATAGTGCATGGATATGTGTCAATACTAATGTATATAGAAACCACAGCTTCTGATACAATAAAGGTCCTGTTTTTGGAAGAAGACGTGTCGCTTCTTGACCTATCCCGACCGCTACAAACTTCTAGAAATTATCTGAGTGCATCAGTAACTCAGTTTTTTTGGGTATTCTAATGTAAGAACATCCTATAGGATGTAAGAACATCCTATAGGATCCTATAGGTCAGCTGAACCTATTCAAGCAAACTGAAGTCTTACCTGAATGTGGCCTTTCTAACAAATACATACATAGAGGGAATGAAAACAAAAAGATAGAGTATATGTTAACAATGGTTTGGGATTTTTTGTGGTGGAAATGTGCCGTATGACAGATTAATGGGGAATTTATAGACATTAATATAAATAATGTAAGCTCAATAAAAAAAGGTTATTAAAATGCTTATGTAAAAATGGAAAGAAGTCTAACTAAGTAGATAGGAGTGTGAAAGAACTAGTCATAGGAAGAAAAGTAGAATATTATGGGCATAACTTAAATCTGATCTGAAGATTACATTAGCTGGGCTATTAAAAACAGCAGATATAGATTAGATGAATCCAACAGAAACATGAAATGGGAACTCTGTGAAATGAGAATCCTGTGCCTTTCTTATGAGCATCAACCCTAGGAATGAGGCTACTTCATCCCTTTTTATTTTGGGGCAGAAAACTTAGAGAAGGGTAAAAAAAATGTTGTAATACCATCTTAAATGAGCCAGCAAATTCAGTGTGACGGGGAGATCTTTGGGTTTTCCTTCCAGCTGGTCTACTCCATGCTATGACAAATGCAGAGAGGAGTCAAAGTGTTCCCTTCTTCATGTTTTCCCATGGCAGGTGTTCATACAGGCATTGATTTGCTTGTTACTTGAGTGAAGAATAGTGGTGACCTGGTCATTCCTAAGGTTGCAGTGTCATTCAGGGTTGAATTTTAATTGGTCTGAGAGAATAAACTAGTTACAGAAATATGCTATATTTTGCCTTCTCCCGAAACAACAGCTCGAGTGTGAAATGACTGAGAAAATGAAAAGGCATATGGAAAGGTCAAGAGAGCTGTAGGAGTAATGGGATATTTTCTTAACCTAGTCATGGATTTGAGAGACTCAAGTGGAAGAAATGAAGCTAGTATTATATATATGGAGATAAAACACAACAACTATTTTCTACATCATAAGTTTCAAAATAATTTTTTCACAAATACTGCTGAGAATGACAAATATCACAAGTATGGAGAAGAAACCATGGAGGATGTCAAGCATAAAGGTGAGATTAAAATTAAAAATTGAGGTGAAACAGATGTGTCCTATTAAATATAAAACATCAAACCAACGTGTTTCAGGAACTAATAATTAAGATTCAATATGTTGAGGTACTAGGGAATACAAAAATTTCAATTATTGAACATACTAAAGGTACTTAGTGCTTCAAGCAGATAGTAAGTGTAATATAAATACCAGCACTAATAAAATATTAACTCATAATTAAGAACATGGCCAACTAATTTTGGATTTGACTAATAAATTTTGTCATAACATGTTCCAGTTCTATGAAGTGCACTTCACAAGTCATGAAACATTACAGGTGTTGCTCATTCTTCCATCTGCTGGGAATTGGAAATTGAGGGGTCATATTTCTGAAATCCATGAAACACTAAAATCCTCAGACTTACTTTATAAAAAATATTTAGTATATTTATTCTTTGTCTGTGCTAGTAATGCATCTTAGACCTTTCATTGACAGCCTGTGTTCTGTCAGCTCTTGGGGTCACCAAAAAGTTGAGTTCCATCTGAACTGAGGAAAAAACTTCTTTATCTTGACAGAACACTGAAAGAGGTTGCCTAGAGAGGTTGTGGGAGTCTCCTTCTCTGGACATATTCAAAACCCACCTGGACACAATCCTGTGCAACCTGCTGTGGGCGAACCTGCTTTAGCACCGAGGTTGGACTTGATGATCTTCAGAGGTACCTTCTAGCCCTAACCATCCTATTTTTTGTGATTCTGTGACTAAGGTAGGCAAAATTGCTGCTATGAAGTTGAAGTTTACTACATAGAAGGACATAACCCCTTACAGGTGATGCTAATCAAAAAAAGTTGAAAACACCACCTTAGCTGAATATAAGATATGTTTTCCTCACAACAGTTGCCTACTTTTATGATATCAGAGCTTTTTATAATGAAAAAATATCAAGTAAGGCCCCTAGTTCTGTTGTGGGACGTTTGCACCACTTGGGTAACTACAGTTACTGTAGCATCAACTATGGCAATTCTATGCAGGAGAATCTATTGGACAATTCTTCACTGCTCCCATCTGTACTTGCAAGAATATGGTATGCAGTTCTTCAAGGGTAGCATAATTCAGAGGAGTTCAGAGGCTGTTTAAAATTGTGTAGTTGCCTACATGAACCTAAAACTAACTTTAGTTCTCACACGTTCTAATGGTGTGTGAGAAATTACTGCTGTTTGCAGTAACTGAGTTGGTGAAGGAAGTAGAAAAAATCTTCAGTACAATTTTATGGATTATTTTTTCAGATTGTGACCTACATGAATACTTATGTGCTTTTCTTGGTAAAATTTCCATCTGCCAAGCTGATGACAGGTTTTGCTGGTGTGCACAAGAGCAACATCTCCTTTCCAAAGTGAAATATATCTTATTTCTAAGATGTGTGATAGGAAAAGAGAATTTTTCTAAGGCACAATATGATAAGGAAGCATATTCTAACTATTTAGCCCACAGCGTCTGCCTTGCATGTAAATCAGAGGAGAATTTGGCTTATGGGACCATGTTTATCTCTGGGAGAAAAAGCACACCTTGTTAGACAAGCAGTGAGTGTGGCCAAATTTTCCATGTGTGGAAGAAGTATGTTCTCAGCCAGTTTATTCATTTTTTAGGCATTGTGTTGTAACATAATTAGGTTTCTACTACATAGCTAATCATAGAGGCTGGTTTTATATGAGGTAGAGAAGCTGGCTGCCATCCAAGCATTTTGACTGCATTAAAAAAAAATTGTTGATGATGTTAAATTTATATTCATAATAATTGTGGTTGAGAGTGTTCTGCCTGGTAGATCATAACACTACATTTTAACAGTCATATTGAAAGGGTGAACACCTTTAAACTCTTCAAGTTAGAAAGAGGTAGAAACAAAATACTTTTTGTCTTTTTGAGAGCTTCCAAGTTTAGTTTTCTTATGGTTATGTTTAGTGTTATCTCTATCAGTTCAGTGATGATAATGGGCCCAGGACATACATCAGAATGAACACTGGCCAGAGGAGCTCACTGTTAAGGAGAGGTAGTACATTATGTGTTAGACCAAATGTATTCCTAATACAGCAGTGCACCAAATACATTTTCATACTCCTGGGTAACAATATTTTCTAAAGAGTTGATTGAGACTACCTGATCATTGGGAATCATGTTTTTAGGGAAGAAAATGATTACTTTCAATATCATGGAAGTCTTAGAAGAAGGCACCTTTGTGTTCCATTGATCTATAAGAATAATTGTGCAAAAACAGAAAAGGAGAATGCAGCAAATCAGGTCAACAGAACAGAGATTTATATCTTAGAAACTTAAAAAGCAAACAAATTGAGAGAAAACCCAGCGTCCCTGAAATCAGCTGCAGAATTCTCATTTACGTTGGTATGATTTTGCCTGACAAATATAGAGTTTATCTCAACTAGAACTCTGATTAAAAAAAAACAAAACAAAACACCTAAATAGACAAATCTATTATTACAACGCAGAACAATAATCTGAAATCTTTAACCCTGATATGAGTTGTTTTCCCACCCTCAGCCTTTTCTAGACCAATGCTGGCTTGAGGGGATTTGTTACACTTGGATGAAATAAGTGAGACAAAAAGCTCAATGAATCATGCAAAAAAGCAGTGCAAGTGCTAGGAGGTGCAGAGGGAAAGATTGCCTGTTAGAGAATTAAATAGAAGGGAGAGTGGAAATGAGTAATTTTTCAAATTAAACATATCACCTGAAACAAAAACCTCCAGCTCTACAAAAATATACTCGAGAGACGTCAGGAAAAACTAATTTTAAATGCTGTTTTATCATAACATTTTTAAATAGAGGTTTATGTTTGATCTATACCTATTAATGATGAAATCCTCCCATGTTAAGAAGCAGTACTGGGCCCAGGTACTCCTTAAATCTCACTTAAACCTTTCAAATTAGGCGTGAGACAATAAAATGCTCTGCATTTTTGTCAATAATGCCACTGAACATATTTTCCAGGTTTTTTTAATGAGATTGAAATAGAAGTAATTTTTTCTTCAAATGAGTAGAGAAATGCTTTCTCCATGGGTCAACAATGTTCCATTGTTTTGTTATCACCTGCATGCTTTAGGCAAATATTTCATTTCATATTCAGTTGCTATACTGCACAGGCTCATTATACAGAGAGCTTTTTGAGTTAGGTTACATTTATATTCAAATGACAAGTCATGATTCATTTTTTAAAAGATCCTTTGATAACATTAAATAGCCTGATTAGAAATAGATCGTTATGGTACATTATGTCAACCAAGTCTTTATGAGGCAACATTGAAACTGCCTTTAATGTTTGTCTTCAGTGACATCCAGAAACAAAGACTGAAGCCAAGCACGGTCATGCCAAGAATGGAAATTTGAGGAGTTGTCCTCATTTATAATAAACATGGCCAGCTGGGTGCACAGCTGCTAAGGAGCCAAAGCTTTAGCTTCGTGTTACCTGTGAGGGTCTAACCACAAAACCCAACTAGACTGTCTTACAAAACTACAAATATAGGGTCAGGATTAACATAGGCATGGTCCAGAATACTTTCAAGATAAGTCATCTGAAACAACATCATGTCACTAAGCAGTGGGGCTATCTTATACAGATCCAAAGGGCTATTAAATAAAAATAAAATACTGTGCGTCCAGGGGTATTTACCTTCAAAATCCTAACTGCCCCAGTTTGTCTGATCTTATTTTACAATACTATTTGGGAAAAAAATGTGGAGAAAAAGCATACCAAGCCAATCCACAGGCTCTTCTTAAAAGTGGAAGCTTAACCTGTGTTAAACAGAAAACATGCTCTTTTCAGTTTGACTTATTTAGCAGATCTTATTAAATGAATTTTGATTGCTTCTTTGCTTAAAAAATGGGATCAAATTGATGTAAGAAGGCCAAATCCTTCCTTTGTCTTTCCACCTCCTTTTGCACCTGCGTTCAAGGGAGGAACCAAGAAAGGACAGCTGTCCCACAAGAAAACAGTAAGTTTCTCTTTTCTTAACCCAGACTGATGCTTCATGACATATGCACAGGAAGTCTGAGGGGCCAAAAATCTTCACAGATACCTATGAATGCTCTTACTTGGGTATTTCTTTGATATTTCACCAAACAGTGAGGCATGCAAAATTTCACGGAAGGAGTGGGGTGTTTTCTCCTTTCTTTATCCCTTGAGGCATTTTGATCACTTCTAAGTTCTTTGACTTCAGTGGTGAGATGATTCACCAGTATAAGACAGAAGTCTTATAGGAATTCATGAAGTGCCATTGGCCAAACTGTCAAACTTTCTCTTGACATGTTGTAATGTGCTTTTTGTGTACTCTGATCTTGGAATCTGCAGAAGAACATCACATTCAGACAAACCAAGGCAGTGTTTGCATGCCAGAGCTCTGTTTAAATGACATATATATACCCCTAGTAACTAAAATCACATCTAGAGGATAGTTTGATCTGCACAGATTTTTGGTATGGGGATTTAGTCACCATGGTTTTGAAAAAAGGACAGCACTAAGATAGTATGTCTAACGTGCTTATGTTCTTTTCCTTTATGTTATATCATAAGGTCATGGCAGACAACCACAAAAGTTCAGGCACCTGTCTTTCAGGCAATTTAAAACCTTCACTAAAACTGTTACTCTTACACTCTCCAGTCACAGTTTCATTTCTGTTGCAAGTCAGAATGCAAGTCCAGATGTTTTTTTTTTTTAATTCATGCAATTGGCATTAGAGGATACAATTTTTTCTTGCAGTCTGCTCGCTAGTGTGCTTTTCCTTTATTACAATTACTAGGAAAATAATTTTCTCAAACACTGTATTAACTTCAATTTTGCTTCCCATTCTTGCAGACACTCCCAATTCAATCTGGAGTGTGTGCATGCAGCTGCCTCCGCTGCTCATCGTGGGCTTCCTTGAGGCTGAACCTGACTCTGAAGAACATGTGGGGAAGGACCTGCAGACTCGAACAGCTCTGATGAACAGCCTGGAAGTGAAAGGGAAACAATTAAATGGAGGACAGCATTATTTGCCCTTCTTCCTAGTTTTCTACCTTTACATTACATTACAAGAGGATTCAGGACTCAGGAATAAATGCTGACCTATGAGAATGCAAGGCATAGACTGTATATGCATTTGTAAGTGTGTTGGGGAGGATCAGATGATAAAGCAAGTTTACTGTTTTTTATTAATTAATCACCTGCAAATCTGCTTCTTGTAAATATGTAAGGGTTCTATTATCTAATTTCTAGGAATCGGTTTCCTATTTATATTAATGAGAATTATGTGAGCTTAGATATGATGACATTAATGTAGTTATAGAAAAAAAAATTCTGTTCTAAGTAATCTAACTGCAGTTTTATAAGACAAGTATGTACTGGTTTTTTCAATAATAGATGTATCTGTGGTTTGAAGGAACACGTTCTAAGTACAGTATGGTATTTATTTCAACATACAACATGGCCAGTTCTTTTTTCCTTAGTATTTTCATCACTCGCAACAGCTTAATTATGGTTGTGTGATACACCTCTACCTCACTGAAATGTTCTGATACTGAAAATTTCCTCATGTAGAAAACAGTACTACAGATGCAAAGTGAGTTTTTTTCAGTGACTCATCCATTTCTATTGATTTCTGAAAGAAATTGTTATTACCTAGAGTAAATCCCTGACAACACCTTATACCTATGTTGTCCTAAAGTTCTGCTAATTTGGAATCTTGATTTCTGCTGTAGGTGGATGAGGGGATAACTGTGTTAATTGTTTAACAGGCTCAGGGAAATTTCTACCGGTTATTACCAGTGTAGTAATGGTATAGGGAAAAGAAGTCAGGATTGCACCAAAACCTAACCATCCAAGTGTTTCTTGCTTGTTTGACATGTCAAATAACGTCTTCATGAAATCCATTTTATACTTGCAGCTGGATGGTATCTCCCTGGTCCACAAAGGAAAATATAGCTCTTACATTCCTTTCTCTATGCAGGCACATGTATGGCAATCTTCCATCTTGTTCTTACTCAGAGAAAAATTCAAGCAAAAAAAAAAGCAAGATTAAAATCTATTTTAATCTACTGCAGTGATTAAAAGATGAAGTTATAGTTAATGATACTTTGTTTTGAGGAAGGTTGTTACAGCAGCCAAAAGACACACGCGCCTGTATATCATAGAGCACTGCAACATCTAGAAAGAAAAAGCTCAATGCTACCAGCTTCCTGGTAAAAATCCCTCTTAAATCACAATAAAAGACTAAATCCCTAGCATAATACTTTCTGAAAAGAAAAATACAGCCTGCCAGTATCAGGCCTTCGCTGGGAGGTAGGGAAGATTTCATTCACTCTTTATCAGTGTTTATGTCCATGGCCTTTCTGTACAGATGGAAATGTAGTGGAGCAGAAGCTATTTGGGAAATAGAAGCAGGCTGGCAAAGACTTACAGCAAGATATGAAAATAAAAGGTTCAGTCCTATGTGTTAGAAATAGCAGTGCAAACTAGCTCCAAATCTGGAATTAATCCTTCACTTTTTCAAGTGCTGTTAGTTTGTTGGTTGGTTGTGGGGGTTTTTCCCCCCACGGTTTCTAATTTTGAATACTTATTGATAAAAGTTCTTAATCAAATGGCTGTCTTATACTTTAGTTACATAGGGATGGACAGCTGACCAAGGAGGAAGTAAACTAAGAGGTCAAATTGTTGTTTCTTGAACTTTTATAAGACTGTTCAATGTACCAGTGTCTGCATGGGCTCCTATCGTATATTCTTCTGGCTCCTGTACTAAATAATGAGCTTGATGTCTCCTGAGAGACACAGTATGACCTTGGATAGGAGAGGATATTTTATTTTCCATTAAATATGGCATATCTCTGCAGTCTTTCAGAACTGTGTATATCAAAATACTACAAACAATAATTGAAAAAAATTACATACTCATACCCAAACATACGTAGGTATTTTTTCTTGGAAGCTAAACAAATCATGGTTCCATGAAACAAAGGCAAGAAGAAAACCCTCACACCCCTCTGCACAGGTCTAGTCTCAAAGTCAGCACTTAGAAAATGCAGCTAAGCTTGACAGGAAAGCAAGAAAGGTAAGACAATGTATGGACATGCTGTAGTCCCCAAGGTATTAACTTGTCCGAGCTCTGCCTTAATCTTCAGCTCTGCCCTTCCTCCACCTTACATGTACTGCCAGAAGCCTTACCCTTGCACACTGCACTGTAGTGCTGATCCAGGACTCACACTGCTCTTTTCCAGAGGAAAGCCTGCTTAAGAGTGTCTGCCTCTGCCCGGGCACAGAAACTCTTCTCATTTGCTTAGAAAAAGTGAAGGGTTGAACTGAAGTAGCTAAAGTAGGCATCTAATTTTTATTTAATTTAAAACAAGATGAAATGTGAAATGAACACTGAAATATGTGGTTTTGAACAGAGTATTCCATGTAGTCCCTTAAGCCCTTCACAATTAAAACATCGTAATGGATTTCAGTATTTTGGAATCTCTCCCTTTCCTGTACTACTTCCAGAAAAACCTTAGAGTTCAATATATGGAAAAGTTTATAGGTTATCTAGTCTGTCCCATGCCAGGATTATGTTCAGTGGTATGATGCCAGTTTTCTAACCACCCCCAGAGCAGCAGATTGTTTTTTCTCTTTGTCAAGGATAGTATTTTACTGGCAATAATAGTATGAAAAAAGTACTGCAGTAGTTTCTGTGGAGGCCAGCCAAAAAAAGAAAAGAAAAAAGATTGGAGTAAGGGAAAGAAATGGAGAAGAGAGACAATGGAAGAAGTATTGAAATAGAAAAAAAAAGAAAGACATATGGCAACAGCAGAGGAGAATAAGACATTAAGAAGCAAACAGGAAATTAGCAGGGAAAATAGCAAATATTCAAAAAGAAAAATTCTTAACTGTAAAGTATTGGTTAAAGAGAAAAGGAAAATAATTCTTCTTTAATCCTAAAATAGTTATGTTGGCACATAATTGCTAGAAAGACAAAGACAAAAGAAAATTTAGTAATAATTTTTATTTTTATTTGTTTCCATTCCTTGGTTTTTTTCTTGCCCTTTATGATTTAAATTCTTTGCCGCATTTTTTAGTTTTAAGACAGGTATCTTAAGCAGTATTTGTCTATATTATTGGGGCATCTCCTCACTATTACTTTTTTGCTGTGGTGCATCGACCTTCATTATGCAGTGCTTTATTCACAACATAATAGCCACAGTCTCTGGCTATCTGCTGTGATCATCAGTTTTAATAGATCTCTTTTAAGTGATTTTTTTCCTGTTCAAAGGGATGGAAAATAATAACAGGGACTCAAAGGGTGCACCGGACAAAAATAATAGCACTCTATATTTCCAATGAAATGAGAATTACTAGACTTGCTTGGATATCTGAAACAATAACCCAATTTTCATTATTAATTTGGGCAACAATTCTGAATCAAACTTTTTCAATAAAAGTATTAATTATTACACGATTGTATAGCTATAATTCAACTTTGTCAATATACACATTTTTTTAAACAGTGAAGATGTGGACCTTTGCCAAGATATCTCTTAAGTGTCCTTAAGTATTCCCGCTTTGTCGAAATAAATTTTTTGTAATCCTATACACAAGGGTGACATTGTGGCCATGAAAATTTTGGTCATTCTTTTTCTTTCAGAAATCGTTAAATAAAACTATGTGGTAAACATTCAATTCAGAAGTTTATGTGTACATCTGTACTGCTCTTTCACCACACAAATACAAAATACTTCACAGTATATATAGAAACTAAGGATTTGTACCTTAAAGTCTAAAACAGAGTCCAAAGAACCACCAATGTCTCAGAGCCATACAGTGACTTGGAATTTATCAGGTGAAAATTCCCAGACCATTAATTATAGTTGTTTGCTAATACAGACAAACACATCAGGTCAAGTCTTTTAGAACCCTCCCATAAATAAACCTTCCATTTCTTCTACACAGCAATAATACATTGGCATATTATGTGGTGGCATGCAATGAGTTATTTAATAGAAAAGAAAGTTTTATTCCTATTCTTTCATTTCCAACAGAAGAGCCTACTGTTTGTAAAAGAAATTCTTGCTTTAAGCCCCTAAGTTCATGCCCTCACATTTAATATTGTAACATTTCAGTTGGCTTTAGCCTAGGGCCAGGTTTTGGATATGATATTCCAGTCCTTCTTTAAACTGAAAATATTTCCCATCTGAAGTCCTCACATTTTGTAGCAAAAATTGTAGAAGCACTATCAAAGTTGCAATACAATCAGTAGAACTTTTCTAATACAGATGAAACCTACAAATGGGGATTTTTTATTGCTCCTTGCTTGATTGCTTCAGCTTTTTTCTTCTCTTCAAAAACAGTTGCAACTGAATTCAACAACAGAAAACTCTGTCCAACACGACAGTGCTGGTAGTGCTTTTCAAGACATCTTAAAAAAATTTTTCTTGTATTTTTTGTCATAATTGGTAAAAATTCAAGTGGAGTCTTCCAAACAACTTTGTTGCAATGGATGGCTTGCTAAAAGTGCTCATTTTTCATACATAACCATTCTAGGTGAGAGAACCAAATCTGCCATGGTACCAAGGACCACGCTCTCTCAGATTCTGGAGTGGAATGGGCATGAGTGAAACATTCTGAGAAGCCTTCCAAGAAACACACTGACTTACAGGTGAACAAATACAGCAGGTCCTTGAAATATATAAAATAATTCAAAGAATATTCTAAACTCTCAAAACTTATTAGCCTGCTTTGAATATCTGAAGAGTAAATCCTGCTAAATCCCACATATGCCGGCAACCAGATGCAAAGATTATAACAAAGTATAGAATTAATTTTTCGATTTTTTTTTCCATGTGTTATTTTGCTTCCAGTATTATCTTTCTCCCAACATTTCTTTAGGTTAGCAGCTCTGAGGTAATTTCTTTAGTGGCAACAACAGTGAGAGTGCTGCCTCAAGCAGGAAATAGTAACCATTTAAATAACACACTGCTTACAGCTGCTTAGCACAAACCGAGGTAAGATAACACAGTGGTTTAACTCCCCATAGCCATTACAACTTGCCTACATTTATGCTCCATTCTAAATGCTGAATAAAGTCCTCAGGACAAAGCTGAAATGTCCAGGCTGTTGCTTAGATACTACTTTCACAAGCTTCGTCTGAAAAATCTATGCATACAGGCAAATAAACAGATAAGTTAATATGCTGAACCCACAAGGGACAAACAGAAATCACTTCTTTTGTACTATCTTTTGTACTATATGTGGGGATGGGAGAAACAAATCTGGAATACATAGAACACTAAGGCAATGCAAAATAAAAGTATGCATGCTTTGCTGGGATACCTCCTCCATGCACAGATATTTGGGGCCAATCTATCCTAATGAAACAAGTTACATTGTACATTACTGTATTCATTTGGGTCACTTGTTTATCTATGTATGTTCTTGCTGTACAAGATAAATAAATTATTATCCTGTTTATTTACTTACGCAAGAGTCACTTATAATTTGTGATTTTGCAGCAACATGTCAAAATCAAGTTCATACCCTAAAGTTAGAAAATCACCTCTGTCAAATACAGCATGGGCTTTATTTCCTAACCTGGAGGAGTCAAATTTGCAATGGTTCACATATTCTGTCCAGAATGCCCAAATTATATCTAGTGCAAACTGATTTACTAAAAATAGAGGCTGTTCTGCATAAGTATTAGATCGGTTCCTGCTATGCCACTTCCTCAGTAGGAAAAATTAAAAAAGAGGAAAGAAAAAGCAATGTTGGCATGTGTTCTGCTCCACTAATACCCAAAAATTAATTTGTTAATTTTTTAGCACCGGTAATTCATGACTTGGAGCAACATGCTCATCAAACTGGTGTTATGTAAAAGCTGGAAGTTACAACATCACAATACCAAAGTATTACCTCTTGTGTAGTTATGGTGACACATACTACTCTTGTGATACACCCCAAAAATTATATAGGATTTTGGAGTAAAACCATTATGCTCTACTCAGCAAAATGAAATGGCTACAGGAATTACTGCTTTTTCCCCTTTGTTGCCCTTTTTTTGTTTGTTTATTTTTGTTAATCCCCTGCAAGATAAGTGTGTCATTTCATAGCCTTTGCATTAAGAAACAATTGTGAAAGCAACAGAAACAGAGCAAAATATAATACTCAGATTCAATACCCAATTCTTCTTTGCTGGAGGAAAAAACACACAGCAAAATAATTCTGAATAAAAAAAAAGTTGTGTTTTGTAAACAAATTTTCTCTCTGAACTAGCTTTTAATTGTTTATTTTGTCCTGCCTTAAGCATTATTTTTATATCAGCTTGTCATTGAGTTAATTTACTTACTGCAAACATTAAAAAAAAAATTTGTCAAGATATTTAAAATGGCAAAGCAATCCACCTATCCACATTAAATGTATTTTTCATCAATTTCCACTACAAAAGAGTATCAATAAGCTGCTCTGTACCACTTCTTTTGCAACTTCAAGATCAATAGTTATGTATATATGCCATGTTTTATATTTCTGAACCTGACTTTTTTATCTGACAGGCCCATAGTAACTACTGACAGAATTACTGGTCTTTACAATTTTTCTATAAAGAGTTCTTGTAACAATAATGACATTCTTTACAATATATACTGTCTGCAAAATTATGCTACAGAAGATTATAATTTTCCAGACATGGTTTTTAGTGAGAGAGGCTGAATTTTAATGATTGATTTCTGTGTTTGCTTTTATGAAATGAGCCATGCTCAAATATTATCAGTATAAATATACTTATTAAAAAAAAAACTTAATCTTCTCCCCAAGAATCACATATTAAGAAAGGTGATCAGTATTGTTTGGGGATTTTTTTCTGTAAAACAATATTAATAAATATTGTATTTTTAATAAATCCCAGGCTTGACTTTTTTCTCAACTTTTCACTAAGATAATGAATTGTTAACATTTTTTTCTGCAGAAACAGGTGGTTATTTAACATATATTTTCCACTAAAAACCAAGCAAACAAATTGTTTAAATTGAGAAAACAAAGATATCCAAGCATTTAATCAACTCTTTTGACAATTTATAATCAAACCAATCAAAATCATATCATAAATTTTCTATTATGAACCCTTAGTTCCTCCCCCTGCATGGCACAATATCTTCCTTCCCTTTGAGTCCCAGCTGTGCCTTACATTGTGCCAGCTGACAAAGGGATAGGGGATGTTTATACAGAAAATCAGTTCAGTTATTTGATGCTTAGTGGGTTTCCGGAATAGGGAGAAGACATTCATGTACCTAAACTCCTTGCTGTAGAGGAAATATTTATTCAGCCTTTGGGCCAGATGACCCTGATGTGCCATGGAGATCCCTAATGGTTTGGGTCAGGTAACCAGCAAGTAACCAGGTAACCAGCAAGGCATGTGGCAGCTCCCTCCTGGCCAGCCCCTGCAGAAATCAGGGGGTGCAAAGGCAGGGAATATGTGCTCAGGTCTCGTCCTGGCATGGAGTCAGAAATCCCGGATGTAGTCTCTCGCAGCAGAAAGGCTGGGCAAGGTTCCCATACTCCACAATGCAGCTCCAGCCTGAGATACCTACTCTTGAGTCTTCCCTTGTCTGAACTTGTCTTTCTGACCGAGGACTGGATTTTGTTATACTACAAAAGTATATCTCCCATGATAAAAAGTGATTAGAAGTAAAATCATTCCTATGAAATTGATCTGAGAGGATGGCTACAAGTGAGAGGGAACAAGTTCATTATCCCATACCCTTCTATTGCAGGAAGAACCAGCATGGAAAAGAGGCCATTGCAGAGGAATGCATCATGACTTGCGCCCCTTGATATTCTGTTTTAGCCATGGTGTAGAGGTACAGTTGGATAGAGCTTCTGAGTACCTGAAAGAACTATATCATATTAAGATGTGGTTCTATTTACTGGTAATTAAAGTAATTTGATAATACCTCAGGGTTACATGGTTCCTTTCTGATTTTAGTGTAAGTGATACAATATATAATACTGGAAGTATCATAAATGCAGGTACTTTGATTCATAATTTATAAGCAGTAAAACTCTACTTTTATGCATACATTATTTAATGAACTGTATTTATACAGCTAATTAATGTTAAAATACACTGCATAACAATTTCAGAATCTCAGATCTAGTATCTCAGATCTAGTATATGTTACATCCATTGTCCCTCTAGTCACTCAGTGGAATCCCTTCACTTTCCTTCCTTTTCCTATTAAACATTATGGTTCAGCAACTAAAATAATGTCTGGCTTGGTCTAGCTAATGTCCATAGTCATACAGACAATGGCAACAATTGCTCATTTAAATGACTATTTTAATTACAAATTTTCTAACTGACATCTTTACTAATTAATTACTGGTTAAAATGACTATATTAATAATAAGATTTCTAACTGACATTTTTGCTAATAAACACTGAATACAGAGTTTGAAAAACATGAGATTAAAAGATAATGTGTTTTTTTAATTGATTTTTTATAGGTCAGCAGGTCTCAGGCAAGTTGTCTGGTTTCAGTGACCCAGTTTCTTATGATGATGCAGATCCTGAGGAATAAATGTAAATATGCTAGACTGTGCTGGTTTTGGCTAGGGTACAGTTAATTTTCTCCACAGTAGCTGGTAAGGGCCTGTAATTTGGATTTTTAATGAAAACAGGGTTGATAAAATGGACATGTTATTGTTATTGCCAAGCAGCACTTGTACAGCATCAAGGCCTTTTCTACTCCTCATAGCACCAGTGAGGGGGCTGGGAGCACACAAGGAAGCTGGGAGAGGACACAGCCAGGACAGCTGACCCACATTGACCAAAGGGATATTCCATACCATATGGCATCATGCTCAGCATATAGAGCTGGGGGAGGAAGGAGGGGACATTTGAAGAGACGGTGTTTGTATTCAGAAGTCATTGTCACATGTAGTGGACCCTGCTTTTCTGGGGAAGACTGAACAGGCACCTGCCCATGGGAAGGGGTGAATGAATTCCTTGTTTTGCTTTGCTTGCATGTGTGACTTTTTCTTTACCTATTAAACTGTCTTTATGTTAAACCATGATTTTTCTCACTTTTGATTTTTTTCCCCATCCCAAAGTGGGGGAGTGAGCAAGCGCTGCATGGTTCTTGATTGCTGACTGGGGTTAAACCACTACAAAACTCACCTCAAAACAAGCAGATGTAGTTCATCAGGGCATTTAGTCTCCTTTTCTGCTATTGAAGATCTTTGGTCATAAGTCTATTTTCAAAGGAAAGTCCATCTTACATTTGTTTCAGTCAAGAGATCTATCACATCTATCTATCTATCTATTAAAAGATCTGCAGATTTTTCTGTTGGAGCCAACCAGGTACAACAAAAGAGCATTCACAATTTTTCCCCCAACTGGTTTATTCTCTTTGGCTAAGTCTGTGCTTACATTTTTATTCATAAAAGTAGCTGTCTTTCAAGAACACATGAAATGAGCATGTAGACATAATGAGAGGCACTGTAGAACATTTTAACATTTATTCATTCATCTGTTCATTCACTTAATTCATTCACAATGTTATTCTTATGATTCTTACACTCATCCTGAATAATGTAGTCATAGAAAATTGTAGTTTAATAAAAGTATGTCAATATTTAAGCATTTGAGTTTTCACTTTGAAGTCACAGATATTGGGGGTCAGAGTGAATTATTTGGAAACTAAATGATGAGCCTAATAAACCCTAATAAATTTTTTACATGACATAGTCCCAGCAGATTCATCAGCCATTATTATTTAAAATAGCAACACATAGCTTACCATACTTGATATATTGAATAAAGAATAAAGAATAGAAGCACAGAAATTTTTGTGCTACAAAAAAGAATGTATCCTACTATCATAACCACACATTTGATGCACCTTCTCCATGACAAAATTATACAAGACCGTGGACCAGTAAATTACAATATTCAGATACCTGCTATGTTTCAGCTAGTTGAACACACCCCTGCTCACTCTGCTAATCAGGTGTTAAACCCTTTAAACTGTGTTCTACAAAAACACTTCTAAGACATAATTTGCCTAATTATCTACTGTTTTCTACGGGACAAGAGAGACAAGGCAGTACAAGTGGTCTCCAGGAGAACTTTACCACTGGTAGAGTTTGCTCAAAATGACCGGGTAGATCTTTCAGTCAACCCTTTTGTGGCAGGACAGAAAAAATTGATGTGACATGTTTGATATAATTTCCTCTGGCAAATAAAAGAAACTCTTTGAAAATGAATTGATTTCCATTTTCAAAAACAATCTGTTCAGAAGCTCTCTGTCCTTGAAGACAATCTTTAAAAATTCACCATCTGGGCTGAATTAGTTGAATTCATATGGAATAATTCAAGCCATTTACATTAGTCATCTGCTACAGGAAAATATCCTTGTATTATGATTGAGATATATATATTCAACTAATGATCCATGTAATTTAGATGGAGTCCTCATCATGGAGGTAGGCATCAGGACTGACTTCTGAAGGGCATTCCATCATTCAGGGAAGATATTTTAGGGCGGCAGAGACTCAAAGTTGTGGAAGATAGGCATAGATATAGAAAATGGAAAGAATGACTTCAGAAGGAAGATTACCACTCCAGCAACCATTCCTGGACCAGAGAAGCAAGAGGCTGTTTACAGATTGCGTTCTTACTGTACAGGTTTCCCGTGAGTTTTCTGTTATCCCTTGCCACGCAGTGACCATGCGGTCTGCATGGGCGCCACCGTGTTGTCCCGCCCCCATAACTAGCCCCGCCTTTGTCCTAATCCCATTGGTTGCCTCACCCGTCCTTCCCCAATCCCCGGGTTCCTATCGGCTATCAATCCTTCCCCTCTCCCATTGGCTAGCCGGCTCCCCAAACCACTCCCTCCCACCCGAACCCTTACCCAGTCACAGCCCTGTTCCCTGGGCCCTCCCCAGGGGGTATATAAACGGCGGGCAGTTTGAATAAACTGCTTTTTGCTCCAGCACAACTCTAGGTCTCAGCTGTGGTTCCTTGCCTCAGCGAGGGGCTTCACGTGGCCCAGAGGGACTGCGGGGTGGGGAGCTGCTTCCCCCCAGGTCTGTTACAAGACTTGAATGAATACAAGCATACAAGGATGAGGAGCCAAAGCCAGCAGCAGTAATTTCCCAAGCATTGAGAGTTCAATGAGGAAAGAAACGACTGCTAACACTTTTTCTATTGTTATTATGTTTTTTAAAGAAACAAGAACCTGATTATTTGCAATCAAACACAGGTCTTGGTTAATTAGGTTTTTTTAGGTTTGTTGTTTGTTTTTTTGTTTGGTTGGTTTGTTGGCTTTTTGTGGGTTTTGTTGGTTTTGTTTTGTTTTTAAACTCCCAAAATTAACCTAGGAGCTTTTTTGTCAATCTGGGCAAATTTGAAAGAGATTTAGAAATTATATCAGGGAGTCTTTGAATATGATTTAGTACTCTGCCTTCATGTGTAAAAATCAACTTAATTTCAATGTATCTCAGCAGTAGGGGATGATATATACTTCTTGTGTCCATCAGAAACTTCCTGTGTGCAGCAACATCTCATGTCTACAAGTCGGTATGAAGGAGGCAATATGCCTGGTGTGCTAACCAACAGTGAGAGATGATATTCTGTTCATGTAATAGGGATTAATGTTCCACTGCAGTCAGGAATGTATTTAAAATGTGCAATATTTACCACACAGACCAGCCTAGAACTTATTGGAGAGTACACACAGGTGGCCAGCCCTGCCATGCAGCTACACTAACAAAATAACAACACAAGAAACAATTAAGACACTACAGAGAGCTAAAAGGAGGGAACACATATGTAGAAGTCTAATTCTGACATGGCTACATTAACAAGAGAGAAACAGAAGTAGTAGAAATGAGAACTGATTGATAACAAGAGGGAGTCTCTAACTTACAGGAATTGCTGATGGAGGTAGAAATTACCGGTGCAATCATATCACAAACACTAAAGAGGTATAAAAGTAGCAAAATCAGGGATAACACGACAAAGTAACTAGGAATAGCTAGGGAGTGGATGAGAGTGGTAAAAGGAAAAACTTGAGAAGTTAAATAGGGGTAAAAGGGAATGTAAGTAGAAGTGTATCATTTAACTAGCTGTTTAGGGGTATCTGTTGGGCAGTCTTCTATTGAACCCATTTGGAGAAGGAAAGTAAATCCATTACCTATCTGATTATATGTGTGTGTGACTTTTTTTCTGGGGTAAGTGGGGGAACTTGAGGTGTTTTCTCTAAAACTGGTGAAGAAATAAATGAAGGAGATGGACCAACACAAATAGCTGTGGTATTGACCTTTTATCCATATTCAGTTAGGCATATAAACTCACAATAAATAGGCTCACAAAGGGCAGAAAGCTAAACATCATTTCTAAATGCTCAGAAACACTCAGTCCCTTATGCTAAGCCAAATTCAGTATTCAGTATGGTTATTAGCTGCCAAAACCTCTTGTCACTTACCTGCATTAGCATGGAAGTAGTGATGACACATATTTACTTAACCCTGTATTGTTATATGTGAGAGGGAGACCCAGGGGAGACTCAGACTTATTTCTGTTTCTTTCCTGTATTGGACCCACATCTCCCTCAGAATAATAAGAAATTATTTCATGTGGAAGTCTCCTGATCTCTTCCATTATGTTTTGTGTAAAATACTTCTATAGTTATTGGATCAGAATTAATGTTTCAAGTCTCCTATTTATGCTTAGAGTTGCTTAGGCAGCCTCACCAGAATTATACAGAAATCTAGAGCATATAAGATCGAATGTGCAAGCTTCATAGTCTAAACTCAAACACCTGTGTGTTTTTTACCTGTGCTAAGGTTCCAGTGCTAATGTCAAAGACCCCAGACATCTTGTCCTGAGTACAGGTAATTTTTGAGTTGGGTTCATAATTTTATTCAGGAATTGTATATCCTGTTGATTACAGCTGAACATCTTACAGTCATTTTCTGAAACAGAAAACAATATACAGCACAGAATTGCTGTACAATACAGAAGCTTAGCATATGCTATTTACAGTTTTACATTACCTTCAGTATCACAAGGCCTCAGTGACTGGTGTGTGGTTTAGAAGATCTGAGAATTTCTACAACTTTGTGGTTTTAAATGGTCTATGATTGTCCAGCTGTGAAATTACAGAAACAGCATACTTTGTAGCAAGTTGCTTTTTAAGTTCTCCCTCTATCCGCTTGTAAAGGGAACCAAACAACACTTCATTTATTGTCTACCGAATTAAACAGTTGTAGAATTACTATAATGTTCCCGGTGGCTTCCATGTTGCTATCTACAAGCTGATAAAACTCAAATCTTCTCATAATGTCATGCTGGGACAGAGTCTTGGGGTTTGTGTTGATATAAGCATTTTATGTATCTGCCATAGTTTCTCTCTTGTTTTCTGTTCAACCAACAATTTTTTGTGCTGCATGACTATTTCCCATAAGAAAAGCAGACAATCTAATTTTGAGTGTTCACTAAAGTGTGGGAATGCTAGACTCATGAAAAGAGACCTGTTCAATTTCAATGTACTGTAAAGGCCTCAATGCTAAACCCTTTTGTCTCATCTCAAATATTTACTTTAATCAAGTTATTGGCAGTTTTGCCAATAAAATTTTTCTCAACAAAATGTTGATTATTATCTTGACATTAGAAAAGAGAAGATGTATTTGCAGGCCTATAGCACATGTCCCATGTTGACACAGCACACTCTGACAAAGAGAATGTTAAGGAGCAACTTAATAGTAGCCTACAACTTCCTAAAGCACAGATACAAAATTGCAGAGACAAAGTCTCCTCAGCTGTGGCAGATGGCACAACAGGAGGCAATAGTCAGGTTGGACATCAGAAGGAACTTCACCAGGAGTATGGTTCAAAAATGGAACAGGCTGCCCATGGATGATGTGGACACAGTAGGATGTTTTCAAGACCTGGCTAGACAAATCCATGGCTGACATAATTCAGTGCTGGGGTTAGTAAGGCTTTGATGGGAAGGCTGGATAACGTGTCCCTCTGATGGTCCTTTCAAACAACATTTCTTTAACTGTAGTGTGATTCTGTCATTCTCCCTTGGTAAGTCAGTGGAGATGCATGTGCAAAAGTTTTGTGGGGTTTTCCTAAAAATTCATGATTATGCTAATTGTTAGAATAGTTTAGCAGAACGGTTTCTTTTTTTTCTACAAAATATAAATACATAGATGAAGAGCAGCAGGACTTATTATTCAGTAAAGTTTCAATCCATTTTTCCATTTTGCATGTGAAACACATAGTCATGATGGAAAGGCAGAGACTGTGGATTACCTACATGGAGCCTAAAGTCCTAAAGGGGATAGGGAATGAAACCCTAATAGTCTTGGACATTTATAAAAGATGTTTTCTCCTCTACACGAAAACCGTTTTTGCCTCAGCCTTCCATTATTCAAGGAACATGACTGAATTATTAGCCAATGATCATAATTTCTTAACTAAAACTAAAATCTTTATGCCCTCTATTAAAGGGTATAGAGAGACAAGACCAGTAAAGGAGCATTCAATTAAATCCTTTCATTCACATTCACACCTAATAAAGACTAGTGCAGCAGACAGACAGAACATTGCAATGAAAGTGAAAACTCTCCCTCCTTTCTTGCATTCACTTCCCCCAACCATATAATGTAATATTTTGTTGTTAGCATAAAGGAGCTACCTGCAACTATGCAGCCAGGGGTAGCCCAGCGCTTACTGGCCAGTCTCTGAGCCCACACTGCTGGGAGCAGACTGTGGGCTGTACAGTGTTTTTGTGATTCATTTGAAGAATGAAATAAAACCTGCAGGAATAATACAAGTCTGGAGTTCACCAAGACAGCAAAAATCATCAGGTTAAATAATTTATTTTTCCTTGGACTAACTGTAGCATTAGTCCAATGTAGTTTGTGCAAGAAACATCACTTGGGATAGTAATTTTACAGGCATGATTTATGGAATCAGTAAGCAAAGATTACCTGCTATGCTTGTAAATCTTTGCATTGCATTGATAGTTTTCAAAAATAGTTTTAAAAGTAAATAAGGGCATATTTCATGATTCCCTTAAGGATATGTAAGGACTCGCTGTAGAGTAGACACCGCCAAAAGACCTTTCAGAGCTTTAGCAAGGAAAAGCTTATGGATCCAAGTAGAATTCTCCAGTGGATAAATATATATCTGCTGCACTAAATATGCATCCCATGAAGAGAAAGTTGGGTACTAAATAATGAATTCTGCCCCAGCCCCAAGCTTTGTTGGACTTTTCCCTAAATATTTCTGATGAATTGGTAATGCTGCACTAAAGAAATAGATTAGAAACTGACTGATCCCCTTCACAATAGTGACCTCAATTTTGTAGATGCTAAGATTCACAAACCAATCAAACAGTCTCCTTCTTTTCATTAGAGACAAGCACTTATTTTGCTTCTGATTTGTATTTATTTCTTACTAAGGATCTTTTTACATTCTAACACCAAATAAGACCAATTTCCCTAAGGTATATTGTGATTTCTCAGCTTCTGAAGTGAAAGAGGTGTAGAGAAGGCTGTGGCATGAGTTAATTTATTTACAAGTACCTGCTTCTACTCATTAATGTTTGTCTGAACCAGAAGGAGTCTGCTTTCAAGTTTTGTCATTAAAAATGTGAAAGCAATTTTGCTAACACAAACTTTTCTTTCTCAGGCATGTCACCGCTAAAAAAAAAAAAAAAAGAAAAAATGTAGAAAAGTAGAAATTAGAAAACTGACTATTTTTCTATCATTAAACTTAACCCCTGCAGTTGACCAGCTACATGATATCGGTCAGACATCTCAGGTCCTGATACTCCTGCAATCCACCCCCTGACATTTGCTAATGATCCAAGTTTACTATAGTGCAACTCAGAGTAAAATCCAGTATATATTTTTGCACTAGTTTCCCATCCTGAGCACTAGAATGGTGTTTAGTATCATTCTTGAACTTGGAGAGAAGAGTATATATATTTTAATCACAGCATCTCTTTGTCCATGCCTACTTGTGCCTGAACAGTGTGACAGGGTTACAAGAGCATCATGAGTCATCACCAGTATAAAAATCCTAAGGATAGGTCGCAGCCTATCCGCCAACCAAACTGATTAGCAAGTGAGAGACAAAAAGAGAGAGAAATCTCCCTTTGTTCCTTGCACACTTTTCCAAAAGTTTCAATAATATCACGATATGTGTGGATATCTGTTGGGGACTGTAGTGAGTCTGCAAGCCTCTTGGCAAGACATGAGGAGACTGACCTTCCAGAAGTGAAAGTGTATCCACAGAAACTAGCACCCTGAGCTAGAGAAAAGTAAACAAAATTCCAGACACTGTGAGAACTTAGAAGACAACAAGAACAAGATAGTGCTGTGTAAATCAGTGCAGAGACAGAAGGTTGCTACTACGGCCAATAAGTAATTGTTTGTGCATAGTGAGGACCAATAATGATAGTGCATGTATTTTTAGAATGATATATATATGGTGGTGGGAAAAATAATAGAGGATTCTGTCTGCACCTGCACTTTACTTTCTTGGATTTTTTACCGTGTTTACATCTTAACCACGACAACTATCTATTATACTGCATTTGATATGCAGTTTATGAATAGTTGAAAAAACACCTACCATCAGTATTGGGAACTTATGTGTTCTCAGTTTTCACAGCGAACAATAAAACCTCTACCCTAATGCCAGTGAGTCTAGTGAAAGGATTTCTGTTGACTTGGATAGAGGATGGAACGGTATCTAAATGAGACAGAAAATTATTTTCTCTGTTTGTTTTTTATTAGAAATTAATCTAAAGAACAGCTGACTTTAAAAGAAAATAATAAAAACAGTTCACTCAGTGTAATTGCTCTGATTATATAGAAATATTTGTCTAGGATCAGACTAATTAGTATGAAAGAAACATTTTGGACTGACTGCAAATCTTTTCTTTTCCTTGCTTTTTGATTTCAGTTCAAATTCCTTAATAATGGAATGCAACTTTATAAAATGCCTGCTGCACGAGAAAAGGGATAAGCAAAATAATACAAGTATTTCTGTGATAAAGGCATTGACCCAGTTCTTTGTGTTTGTATTCAAAAGTATAAAGAATAGCACAATTTGCTCTTCTCCATACTTCTAAGTAACACAAAGCTATGCAATGCTCTTTCAGTGATCCAAGTTAACTGAAATCTGAGACATAGCATCTTAAGTTAGCTTTGTATTCCTGAAATTGGAAACAGCACACCCTTGTCATTTGATTCTTTCTGGATATGTCATCTACTTGTGTCCATGCCTGCACCAAATTTGCCATCTACCAGTGATTTATTTGAAAATGTGTTCCATTTAAGCACATCCTAGGACATACTGAGGTAAAATAGCAAAAGATTTTCTAGTTCTTTAAAAGTTTTATGACTGTTGAGACCTAATTCTCCCACATTCAGGTTGTGTTGCTGTTCATTCATATGGAATGGGAATTTGTATTTCTGCTTTGAACAAATAGCACCAGATCTATAAAAAAAAATCACTTGTGCATCTATTTGCTAAAATGGAGTACGCCCTATCAAGGACAAAGAAGTCCTATAAAGAACTACTATAAATAGTAATAAACAGAATACTGAGAGCATGTGATGGATTAACCATTGTAAAGAATTACTGCTGACCATGCACATCGTCTTGTCACACTGGACTGCAGAATACATGTATTAGTGAGGTTTAGTGCAAAAATATTTCTGGAACGCATTGGGCTGATTATTACCTACAGGAATAGATTGACCAACAGAGTTACAGATATTTGATTACTTAAAACATTACAGACTATTTATAAAACTAAGCTCTTCATTGTTAGCTCACAACTACTGAACTAATACCTTGTTGAGGTCACATGAGCAAATTTCCAAGCTCCATCTAACAGAGAGCAGTGTGCTGGATCCAGTCCTGCCAGCCAGGCTGCTGCTGCATAGCTGGCACCCATAGCTGTGGACAGTGACTGTGAAACAAGGACATGCTGAAGTTTTACAAGAAATGAGGACCCATCACATGCTGAGGTTACTGAATGTCTGGTAAGAGTCACTCAGTAGCCCCTACTTGGAGTCTGGATTTCAGCAGTATTGATTTTTGGTAAAGTCCATTTCCTAACAGTTGTTGTGGGACAGAGTATCTAAGTCTGCCTGTAATTCATTCTACCTGACAGTACACTAGCCAATATACACAGGCGTGGGTGGTGGTTTTAGATCTGGCACAAGTACTCTACTGCTCTCGGCTGCCTCACATAGGAGGCATCCCTCATGTCAATAAACTGTGTAACTATTTCCCAATCCTGCTGTATTTTATGTCTCTCATATTTTAAAACCAAGACTCCTAAGCAAGGAATGGGAGTTGTCACATTAGTTCATACTCATCTTGGCCTTGGGACATTTGTGTTTTCCACTCTTCAGGTTGCTCCCTGGAGGTTTTAATGAGGATCATTAAAGGGAGAGAGACAGACTCTCTGCCTCAGATCATTTTTTATGCCTACCCACAGTAGGGAGATGTGCTCCCTGGGAACAAGTAAAGTGTACAGTGACAGAAAATGCAGGGAAAAGGAAGATGAGGAGCAGAACATGGCAAGCAGGAGAGTATCTTTGTGGCTGAAGGCCGCCCATCTGACTCCACCAGATTTTGTCATTCACGTATTCTGTCATTCGTCATTAGGACCATCCCATCTGATATGAAGTCCACTGGGTTTAAAGACTGGGGACATGCATAGGGGGAACTTGTGTCCAAATGAAAAGAAAACTTGTTAATTTGGGAAAGGACTGTTTTGTGAATTGACTTTAGGCTCCATCATCTGAGTGCCTGGTAACTTTTAAGCATCTTTGTGAAATGTGAAAGTATCATTATCTTTTCTGAGAAGTCTCAGGGCCAGATTCTGAGACATGTCTGTATATAAGGAAATCACTGGGATATTTCGCTAATCACCTTTATGATTCAAAGCTCAAATTACTGCCCAGGGTCTCTGATAGGAAATCCAGAAAAATGCCTGAGTTGAACCTATGTGGACCAAGTCTCAATATGGTGTAATAGCCATAACTCCTTTTTTTAACAGACTAAACCTTATCCCCTTAACTCCTTGAGCTGCTTGGAAAATTTTGGTAAACACATGTAAACAATTTATGTACCAATTGATGCCTGTAACTTCACATTGTCCGGCTCATTCATATCTGAACACATGATATTGCATGAACAGGGACTTGTAGGCACAAAGGATATTATTATTGTTGCCATTCATCGTATTTGCATTGCAACTTTCCTTAAATGTGCAGTGTTGTTTTTGTTAAGCAATCAGAATGCAAATACGACTGGCACAGCTAGAAAACATTCAAGTGCCCAAGTACACAAAGTATGCAAACTATGCAATAAAGCACACAAAGCCCAACAAGATCATTAGTGCCATACTGCAGTGATTACAGAGCAAAGTGCTTTCTGTGGCGCACTAGTCAGGCTACACAGAGAGAAAGCTTTGCAGTGTTTTAATGCAATGATATTTTTAATGCAATTGTGTGCTGCTACAGCAGTCATATTTCACCAGCACAAGCTGCTTTGGGAAAGAGGCACTGTTCTCTGCTTGTACTTTGCCTAGGTATCATTCTTGATTAGCCATTATGCACTGCATAATAATCATGAGGATAATAATATAAGTGTAAGAATTGTGGTCTTTTGTCAGACCAAAGCCCCATCTAGCTCTATCCCTTTTCAGATAGTCAGAAGTGTATTTTTAAGCAAAAAATGTGAGGAACTAGACATTTATAGAGTGACTCTTTCCCTGGTATGGCCTTTGAGTCTTCAGTAATCAGCACTAAGGATGTGAAATCTGAAACTAGACTCTGTAGGGATCATCTAGCTTTTTTTTTTTTTTNGACTTTTTTGGGGTCATTTAGTTTTTTTTTTTTTTTTTTTTTGCACCATGGACTTTTCAGATAAATTACTCAAAACTAGATAGCCAGCAGTCTATTGTTAGTGTACCTACCTTCAAAATCCCTGTCAGTACATACACACACACACACACACAGAAAAAGCAACCATATACTGTCCAGTATATGCTACCTACCATTAAAGGAAGGTGTAGATCTTCAGCATAGTTACTTGAAAGACCTACTGAGAGAAGGTTAAACTTTTAAAGGAAAGTCATCCTGTCATATCATGGTGTCAGAAACTATGTCAAACCTTCTTTGAGACAGAGGATGGACTAAATGGCCTCCCAGTATTCTTTCCTGCACTGATTTTTTCATGAATCCATGATTATTCAGCTGCTATAACAGTTAGAAAGTTTTAATTAGTCTGAAAAAAAAATATCTTTCATTCTGCTTGATCACGTAAAACATGCATTATTTCATCTGGTGGAACCAGACAAAGGACCTGTAAGAACAGTGGTCATATGGGGACCATAGCTCTTGAGTAAGCCACAGCCATAGCCTAGGAGCTGAACAGCCATACATACATCTTCTGGCCAAGAGCAGCAGGGAGAGAGACATGATTTATCTTAGCAAAACCACCTCTACATTATTCACCAAACAAAGGTTGTGAGTCCAGTGGACACCTAAGTGGAGATTCTTGCTGCACTTCAGGGTATTCTTAGCTACTGACCTTAGCAACTGCTCTGAGCCTCCTCCTTTGCAGCAGAATCCAAGCAATAATCAGACTGGTGTGCTGGAAAGATAGAATGTAAGTATATAGGCAGGGATGATGGTGAAGCAAGCTGCAAAGTGCTCCGTTAAAATGTATCACCTCAATGTCTGCCCTCAGAAATTCACGTCTCCAGGGTGATTTTCTCTTTTGAGAAGTGGTTCTTTTTATAAGGCAGGAAGCATTAGGTATGCTCATATCTCAGTCAAAGGGTTTCCTACACAGTGCCAAGAGTTATTCAACAGTACTCATTATGCAGGTGAGATATATCGCAGTGCTGCTACTCTGCAACACTCTGCAGATCTCTATGCACCATGTGCACAATGTCTGAAATATAAGAAAATTTATGCTGCTCTCATCCATTTTGTGGTTATTAGTGTCACTTAGTATCATCTTCCTCCAGCAAATTGACTCACCAAGCAAAATGCACAAGTGCACTTTAAAGTGGATCACATTATCACGCCTACTTCTTCTGAAGAGCCAAGTGTCGTTACTACTTTTCACAAGGAATAACTGCCTCAACTGTTTCACATCCTGCAGTGCATCAACAGTGCTCTTCCTCCATTCAGTTTGCAATTCAGAAGAGTGATGGAACAGTAATGCATGACTATCTCATTGTTCTACATTGGAGAGATAAAGTCTAGTGCTCCCTTCATGCCTCTTTAAATGTTACAGTATTCATTTCTGGAGCCTTTTCATCAAGATATGCAGTTGTATCACCTCTAAGGCCGGGATCATATTTCAGGGTCAACAAAGTATTTGCATTAAAACTACTACCTTTTACTCCAACAGAAATTGCCTATTTCGCATCAGCCTTTTTAGCCATGAGCGCGCTTGCTGCAAGCGTGGGCAGAGCCCTTCCCAAATCTTTGTTCGCAAAGCCCAGCCATGATGATGGCTACCTTTTACTCACAAAACATATTAGAAGTTTCTCTCTTAACACTACTGATTAGATGGCATATAATCCTAACTGCACAATCAGGTGTAGACTGACTGTGATGGCCAAGTGTTGATAGGATTTTATTTCCAAAATATTTTCACACTGTTCACTAGCACACCTTCTTCCTCTGTGTGCTGTATTTTCTAGAAAGTAGGTGGAATATCAAAGGAATACAAGGGTTCAGACTGTTGAATGGTAAGATATGACTAAAACCATTAATTTAGAACCAGAAACCAGGAAATCAAATATAAGGAACAAAAATAATTTTGGCTAAGAAGCAGAGTGAGAAGAGAAGCTAAGGGTGAGAACAGAGAGCAACCAACAACCTATTAAAATGAAGAGCAAAGCCAGAGGCCAGTAAAACTCCATATCACACATTCAGAGCTAAGAAGCTTTTAGTGTGTGAGCTAGGAAAACTCTGGCCACTCATTGTCCAGGGATGAGGGTTAAACAAACTGGAAAAAAACAAAGGAATGAAGTTGTAGCCAGGGATTACGTTTTGCTTCTTATGCTGTCGCTACTCAGAATTATATATGGGTCACCAGTCTTCTGGGAGACTGCCTGTGGTAGTCTGGTGGCTTTTCACACTTTGATTGCTCAGGGGTGCCTGTCAAGAAGCTGTCAGGAAATCCACCAAAGTACACAGCTGGGCTCAGATCTTAGTGCCTTTTGATAGGACTGACCTTTGTGCTTTTGAAAATCTACCCGTTGTTCTCTGCAAAGCAGTGGCTTCCCACCTGGTCTCTTGTGTTTACAACTTTGAGTGTCTGGTGTTTCTGTGACCTCTTTTCACTCATTATCACTTCACTTAATGCCATGGCAAAAGAAGAGTAATGATTTTCTTTTTTGCAATTGTAATTAAAATGCTACCATAGCAAAGGCTAAGTGTTGGCCAAGGTCTTTATTATGCAACTGTATGCAGATTGCTGTGAATTGCATCGTTCATCTAGTTTAGTGATGCAGTACCAAGGTCACTGGGCAGTTTGAAGCAAATGAAGAGACCATAACTCTAACAAATGTGCTTGGCAATCACAGGAAACATATTGTCATTGTCACAGATGTTATTCTTTCGAAATCACTTGGCAAACAACTAAAACACAGCCACTGTGTGTGCTTTGACCTCTCCCAAGAACGAAACACCAGGAATACCAAGGAGGTGAGATTGTTTAAGCAGACAAGTCATGGCCTACAGCTACCAAATTGGTACTTCTCATAGCACCTTGCAGTTTGCTTAGAATAAACAGGCAAGAGGCTAACTGAACTGGAGCCAGTCAAAGGCAAATTTTGTCAGAAAGCAGAATTTAAAAAGGAGCATATGCATTAGTAATGCCATCACATGTAGAGATCAATTTCTTATTACAATTATCTAGGCAGGTTGACATTAATTATGCAGGTTGATTTTTGTAGTCATTAAGCTGCAGTAACCCATTACTTGCTGATCCTGTAGCCTTTTGTTATCTCTCAGAAAATACATTAACCAGTAAATGCATCATGTCATTATGTGCAGTGATTCTCCATAGGTCTTATCAGATGCTGCAGTTGCTGATTTCTTTGAAAGAATATGCATCATCTCCCAGGCTGGGTCAACAGATTGTTGATATTATGCTGTTATGAAGCCCTTAAAAAGTGGCATAAATTTCTTGTAGCTCCAGTGCCTTGCAACCTATCATGTATATGCATATTTTTATTTTCACATATGTATATGATGTACATATACATGTTCCTAGTGACCAGGCATGGAAAAACCCACAACAGCACGACCACTAAATATGCTCATGAAAATAAAGGAGTAAAAAGGAAATTTAAAACACGTACAATTTCTTGAATTATTTGCTTCATTTATACCCATTATTGATAGAAATAAAGATGAGTAATTCAACATTACTGTAAATTTTCCTCAAGATCATTCAGTGAACAGAAAATGCCAACATGAGGAGATGGCTGCTTATCAAGGAGCTGAAAAAAATGTGGTGGCAAGAGAGATCTAAGGCAAGGCACGGAGCTGTCATGTCTCATTCTCAAATGACATAAATAATGCAGTCATGAAATGAAGTCACTGTTTTGTATATAAACCTTCTGTGGCTTCTAAGCTAAGAAAACAAGGAAAATATTACCCTTGCTAATGGAGCTTTTTCACCAGGAAGCACGGCATGTGTCCAATTCAGTGTGTCAGCAGCTTTCAGTCTTCAATTCAGCTTACCAACAGTTAAGCCATTCAAGGTCTGTATTATAATCCATTAGAGATGACATGTGACAAGATGATTTTTGATAAATAGTGGAACCTTTTTACTACAGAAGTGGCCCTTGGATTGCCAAGACCAGGTCTCCAGAAGTAACCTGAAATTTTGTCAGCAGCTGCTAGTCAGATATAACAATTTTTATTGTCCTTGCATACTGAGCCACATGCTATACAGTCTCCCCTCAGAATATGTTCACTTTCATACCTGCCTGCATTTAATTGCAATAGAATAGCAAAATATTTATCTTACAGCAGATTGCTGCAAGCTTGTTTCTGAGGGTGACCTAGAGTATGTCTGGCGCACAAGAACTGCAGTGGAAGACAGGCAAACACTTTATCTCCTGCATCTCTGCCATACTACCTGTGTCCAACACTGATATCACCGTTTGAATAAGCAGACAGAACTTAAGTAAGTGCCCATTCTTGTGTGTGACTGCATGTTCAGAACATGAACTTTCACATGCATGCTATGAAGAACAAGAAACCAAAGACAGATGAGAAACTTCGTGATTTTTTTTTTAGTTCTTTGGAGTGGGAAGCATGGATTAAAAATCAGTATGTGACCCATTACTATTTTATAATCTTCTCTTTGGCAAGTTGAAAGTAACAGTTTGCCAGGCTTGTATTTAAACTTTCATGGAATGATGTGAGGGAGTTAAATCTGATGGCTCAGGCAAGAGAAAATACAGGAAAGCTAGATTGTGTTGGGTAAGATTGTGCAGAGTCAGAACAAGAGTTTGTTACCAAATATACACATTATTTTGATCTAAGATCAGTTTAAAACATCTGTTTTTGATGTAGTAACAGTTTGTGATAGTGACCACAATATTTTTAGATTCAGGAAGCACACACAGGGACAACAGGGCCAGAAGCATGTCCATGGCTGTGCTGATCTTCAGAAAGAAGAGCTAGGTAAAAATGAGGAATCGTATTTGAAAGAAGTAGAAGAAGGATACCTATGAGAGCTAATCTCTCTCAGTCAGCATAGAGACCCCTGAAGGACACCATTTTGGGTGCTGCTGCACAGCAGCAGCATGTACCACTCACTAGAAATCCCTTGGGAAAAGGTAAATCAGCTCAGCTAAACAGCAAAACAAGGGAAGTTACTGGAATTAAGAAGTTAGCATTCAAAATGATGAAGATGTGTCTCAGTGAAGAAAAGGAAAAAGTTACAAATTCTAAGAGAATAAACATAAAGCTATAATTAGATTACCATTTGCTTTGTAAATGTTGTGGCAAAATTTCAAGGTGTTCATTTTCCTCACAAGTCAATTTGACTTGTCTATGACAAGTCAAAAGACAAATTGATGGCTTGATTCACTGGTTCTCCTGTCATTATAGCATGCAGATCAGGATGAGAATGGATATAAAGTGCTGCAGAACAGAACCATTTTATACTTTTTTAGTCAGTATGAATGATAATAGGAAATGTAAGACAAAAATGGATCTAAATGTTTCTAAACTATAAACTATCTTTTCTGAACTCTACAACAAGTGCAACCATATGACTCTTTCCCCATTCAGACATCAGAATGCCACCAGTTTATCGTAAATCAAATGACCCAATTTTTACAGCCATACCCTGGAGTCACTTGATATGTGTATCTGTGCCTCAATACTGACAAATTTACTCCTTGATACAGCAGGGCCAAATCTGTCATGCTCATGATTGCTGATCTTCCAAATTCATGCACTTCCCACTTATATGCACCTAGATCCTTCCTAGTTATAGCCACAATTTTCTCCAGGATCATACCTCCAACTTTGCCACTCTGTGCCTGTTTTTGTAGCCTTGCAGCAAAGAAAGGGATAAATGCAGCATTTTTTCCATAAATGAGCTATGTTTTTTTTTAAGGAATTGGCTAAGTATACATTACCTTTTGTTTGCTTCTCATGACCTCTAGTCTGAACTCATTCCATTGGAGTTGGGTAAAATGATTTCCAGAATGGTTTGCATAAGAATTCTTAAAAAAACCCAAATATGACAGTAATGGGAAATATTTTTACCAAAGGCTCTTTCAATTCAGAGGACAAACTGATCATCTGATTTACCTCTGACCTGAAAAGGATTAGGAACACAATTAATTTTATGCATTCTTGAGCACTTTTGCCGTACTAAGCTTCTGCATAAGTGCTTGCAGTACCAGAACCCTCTGTCCCAGACTCGCTGGCCCGCTGTCTAAAGAGAGAAATATTTTGCAAGCAATTCACCAAAGAGTTCAAAATAATCAATAAATTTGAGGAAAATCAAGATCATAAAAATAGGCATCAAGAATAAAGACACCCTAAAACACTGATTGAATAATCTGCTGCAATTGATTTTCTTCACATTTCCCTTTATTTCATCTATTTGTTTTTCCTAGCTCTTTCTATACCTACCTTCATTTTCTTTACCACTGCATACTTGATTTTGTTCTCATTGTGACTGCACACGCATCTCCAATTCCTCTTGATGGTTTGATACTTCTAATATCATATTTTGAAACATCATCTTGTGCATTCTGTGTTTCATTGCCATTATAAAAATGTTTGGTGTCTGTAAAACTAAAAGCAGCAAATAGATTTTTTGGGGGAAGATAGAATTATAGAGGTTTGTATTTTGCTTCCTCAAATACAGTTCTGTCTTTCAGGAGACATTTTTAGGAGATGCCTTTACTTTGTGTGGTGCTTTATGGCAGTTACAGAAGGCAGTGGTTTAGTGGCAATTTTAAAATATAGTATTACAAATAGTCCAATGGTGTTTTGGATAGCAATACCTCTTAAAAAAAAAAAAAAAAAGAAAAGAAAAAAGAAAGCAAAAACAGGACAACATTCCTATTTTCCTCCCCCTGTTGTATCAACCTGTTCTTGGCAATTATTCAATATCACAAAGCAGGGCCACTCGGTCTTCTGTTATATAAAAACCCTAAAACCACACATATAAATTCTGGATATTAATTAGTAATTATATAAGACGGCAAGCTGCTTTTTTTTGAAACAAATAAATATGCATTTTTGCTTGATTTACTATGTCTATTAAATATTTACGTAATTGCATTCCATTTACTCTCCGGTACATGTATAAACACTCAGAACAGAATTTTTCTTTTCATTATAATTTAATATTATTTTCATTTTTACTATCTATTCAATACAATTTTTTAAAGCTGCAAGGCTGTCAAACCACTATTATTGAGGCTATCTACCTGTTAGCTTTATTTTTTTTTTTCATTATCAGCCATTAGGAAAAAAAACAGTTAGTCATAGAATATAATTTGGTTAATAGAGTTTAACGCAACTCTAGGCAAATTAAAAACAATCTAAATCTAATAAATAACTGCTTGCCCCTCCAACAACCATAAACAGATTGTAATAAGACTACCAGAAAATACATTTCAAAAAACAGTCAGAAGGGCAAAAAGTCCATAAAGTAAAGCACATGGGTACGCAATCAGGAGCTGTTGTCCTTCCATGGCCAATGCAGAGGTAAAAATTTTGGAGGCTGACAAACTGCACCATCCAATAATAAACAGAGCTAACAAAGTTCCTGGGATCCCCCTAGGAGAAACAAAACAAGAACAAAAAACACAAAAGACACATGACAGAGTCCACTTATTATTAAATGTAGCATCAAATCTTACCAAACTCAAGTTCATGTCTAGCAGCTTGGCGTTGATAAAGTAACAGTCTCTGAAAGAACCAAGGACTGACTATTGCCATGGAAGTCAAGCAAAAGAACAAATTAAAATTGTAATCCTAAATGAAAAACTAATTTCTTCAGCGTGGATAAAAGCATCATCAGAAGTACTGCTAAAAGGACAATGCACTTCCAAGTAAATCTGAGATTCCACCACATGCAGCAGCTAAAGTTTAATATCAAAGTTAGCAAAGATTCTATTTCAGCCAAAATCATCCTCTAAAAGTTGTTAAGTTCTAAAATGACACTACAGACCTACTCTTCCATCAGGAACCCTGATGACATGGAGGGGTTGCATTTTTGTAAAGCACAGCACAGACTTTGTGTGCCTTGGACCCTGAGAAGAGTCTCTTAAAGACTCATACCTCAGCTGCATGGGCAGAAAGGTGGTGATTGTCACCCAGGAAAAACCTCAACTGGCCTTTTAAAAGAGGAAGCACATGGAGCATAAAGTAAGGAATGAGAACAGAACCACTGAGGAAAATTGTTTTGGTCATCATGGTATCCTTCTCTGCACACTGAAAGAATGGTGATTTTCCACCCTGCCCTGTGGTGGCAGCTGGGCCCTGCTGAAGTTACGTTCTACCACCTCTCAGGAGCAGGGTGGCCTGGACAACGGATGATTAAGGGACTGTGGTTGAAAGCCCACTGAAATACTCCTGCAGATCATAGAGGGCTCACTATTAAACCCTGTAGGGACAAAATGTTGCCAATAAATAATGTTTCACATATGCTTTATTTGCTCTCTATTTGCAGCCCGCTTCTGTAAAATGCATGAGATCATGTGCATAATATACTGCTGAAGTACATAATGAGATCAGCTGCGTTACACACTTTTGCTGTGTCAGTCTCAAGGACTTTTAGAAAGAATGAACCTCTGCCAGTTCCTAAAGGCCTTTCTGGTGCTCCTATTCTTCCAAAGCATCACCATAACAGAACCAGAAGGGAGAAACAGACTGCATATACTTACTCAGGTTGGTCTTTTTATCAGATATCATCTCCACTAATATTATTATTGCAATTAAGCCATGATGAGTAAAGCTCTCCTTATGCAATTAACTCAGTTTCCTTAATGCAATCATATTACATAAAATAGTTCATTTCTTAGCAATCCAGCCTCTAGGCCAATTAGGTGCTCGGTGTTGCCAGCTGTTGGGACTTTGAGGGAGGAAGGAGAGAATTGATTTTACTGACTCAGCACCTCATTGCAACTTCAACACATTAAAAATAAAACATTAAAGACCATGTGATTTAATATCCTCAGTTTAAGTGTTCTTTAAACCTATACAGTGACATTCAGGGAAATTACGCTGAGCTTTGTGAAGCAAGTCTCTGGCCCCTGCTCTAAGAGGAGATGCTCAGTTGCTCACCTAAACAGTGAGCCAGAAATTCAGAGCTAGTATGGATGGCTCTTTGAGCAGGTATCCGTGCTGGCAGAGGGATGAGGAGCAACAGCAACAGCAGTGACAATTTTCAACTCATGTAATTACTCCTTAGAGAATTATCACAACGTAGCACAATTTAGAGCTGTGGCTGCTCTGCCTTGGACTGAAGTCCAATGGACTGGCAGAGAGCAGGATGGAAAGGTGACATAAAATCATGCTGGAACCAAGAGATATCTCTGTGTACTTACAAATTCAGTCCTCAATCTAGCAACATGTTCTTGCCGAAAAGAATGGTTTGGCAAAGAGCTTTTTTCTGGCCTGTCCTCTAGCATGGGGGAAGGGCAAAAGGCAGATGTCATGCTTACAGTGACCAAGAGGACTGGGGTTGTACTGGTATGAGATTGAGGGCAGACATAAGTGGACCTTTTCCACTACTCTTTCTCTCACATCCTGCAGATGCTGTCACCAAATGAGTCCTTTGCATTGGCTGGGTCTAAGAACTCCTTTCTCCACTCTTACGTTCATTTCTTTCACTGTTTAGTTAAGGAAATAGCTTGACCATTGTGTTTGGGGATTTGATAGTAAAGAATCATAGGGGTTTTTTTCCCCAGAAAAAAGTCTGTTGATTAGGCCAAAAAGATGGCTGCAGCAATGTGGGCTCACGCATGATAAAACCATACATGGGCACGAACAAATTTAGTTCCATGCAAGTTTTCTCTTTGGTGCTATTCAGCACCCAAAATGTTCCATATATTGCTTTATTTAGTTCCAGTGAAATAACTAAGAATGAAAATTATTTGATTACTACATATGTTTGCAATAGATGAGTGCATTATTATTATTATACCTAATTATTATTAGGTATCTTTTCTGTGAAAATTAACACTGAGGTTAGTTCTTTACACTTTGAAATAGAAATAATATTTTTTACAAATATTTAAAAAATACCATAAATGTCTTGCTATATTTCCTTTGCCATTTTAAATAAGTTATTCAATTAAAAATAATTAAGTGTATGTTGGATTTGAAAGTTGCCACAATTCTAACAGCATATTTGCAACAGTTAACCTAGTACTTGCTGTGTTCAAGCAGTTTCATATAGCAAATGAGAAAGGACTGTAGAATCCTGTCAATAGGTACTTAACATCAAATCATTTTAGAAATAACAGTTTAATGTACTTTCTGTAAATTTGCAGCATTTTACGAATGTGTAGCATGATCGGGGATTCCTTGTACAGACAAGAATACTCTGCAAAGTTGTAACAGCTGGTTTGGAGTTCACCCCATCTGTCTTACCATTATGTATCTGCACATTTTATTAGGCTGGATTATTAAACAGGTTAATCAAGAAAATATGGGAAGTGTAGGAGAACAGAGAATAAATGGCTTCTTCAGTGCCACTACTATCCATCTTATCAAGGACAGCTCAGAAACACTTGGAATATGGTCAGATTAAGCCACCATAGCTTCACAGAAACACACAAGAATTGTGCCAAAATCTTCCTTCCACTACATAATTTCTTTAAATATATAACTATATATATATGAAAGAATACTGCTTTTTCAAAGGAAACAAACAGAGGCACTTTCTTATTAATCAGCTGCAAGGTTCCATACCATTAGTTATATGTTAACAACAGGTAAAAGTACTGCTCAAGGCCTTCAGGCAAGATCTGTAACTTTCTTGTATTTTGCTGTATGTGAACAGAGAGGTAAATACAGTCCATATCTCAAAGGACTTACCAAATGAGGAGGAAGGAGAGGCTTGCCAAAAAGTTTCCTACCCACAGCCATCTGACTGAACAATCCCCCTCATGTGCACAGATACACACACCACTGAACATGGGGTATTTCAAAGTATTCGGTTATTTTCAGGTTTGCAATTACACCACAAGTTAAACATCGGAATACACAACTCTACTACATCTTACACACTTGTTCTAATTCTCCAAATCATTAAGGGTTACTTGATTATTTCATTCTGTCTCACAGAAGTTGATATACAGAAGGAAAGCAAACAAAGATGAGAGTCCTGATACTATGAACCAAAAAGACACAGGAGAACCAGCTATACAAACCCAAAGTTCAGCAGTTGATTTTGAAATTGCTAGTACTCAATTGGTCACTGTTGGCTTTGCAAAACAAAAATCACATCTGAGGCTACTGCAAAAATCAACAGCACCCTCAGTACAAGTGAGAAGCAGTGGAATTAAGGACTCATATTAAAATGAATGTATACCACTCCTCTCAAACACAGTCCAGTTCTGTCTGTTTCCACCTACACACACAAAGAAAATGGTGCTTTGCTTTACAGTCTCAGAAGTCAAAATTCACTACCTAACCATTTAGAAAATGCTTTGCACAGCACCAGCCTTCTGACTTGCTAATCTTCATAGGATTCCTGTCGCAATAGACTAGTACTTACTGTAATGAGAAGACAACTGCAGAAGAGGACAGGATCACCATGGGCAGCAGACAATAGCCCAAAACACTTGCAACACAGCCATACGAGACTCCTGAGGTGCTCATCAGGTTCAGCAGGGCGTGCATAGCAAGGCACCCAGTGGCACTCATGCCATAGATGTAGCCAAAATGAACTTTTCCTGCCTGGAATAAATATGAGTAAGCATGAGGTGTCAGAAGTGAGAAAGCGATCACGAAGTAGTGGGAGAATACAGAATTAGGTTTAGGTTTGTTACTTCTTCTTGCTGACATTCTCTCTCTGCTTTGCCTACATCAGTTCAGTTGTAAACTGTAGCTGATGCTTTTGGGTGATTTTTGCATAAAAATAGTTCCAAGGTACACTTGAGAGGATGCACTTGTTGCTAACTTAAAGATACAAGGCTGATTCTCAATCCTACTGTCATTGGGCTTTGAAGAGGACAGGAATTGGTTGGGAGACTTGGGAAGGTATAACTGGAAAGTTACAAACTAAAGGAACAAACTGAGAAGAAATTAGAGAAAGTACATTTTAGTAACTTAATTTCATTTTAGTGTCAGGAAACATCATTTCATAAGTGTTCATGGGGCTGTGAAAAAGTGTCCTAAGTAAAATGATGACCCAGGTTACTTGATATGCTTCACATTTTATTAGAAATCTCCACCCATAAGGAGATGAGCAAAAAATTTGTAAAACTTTGCAAAAAGTATGCTGTTTTTCAGGGTGAATGTGACCATTCTTCCCTTTAACTACCTTAAGAAAGGCACATCTCCGGGCTTAGATCAACACATGTTAATTTCAACATAAACCTGAGTAGTAACTTTGGGGTTTTTTTTTTGGTTGGTTGGGTTTTTTTAATTATTATTTATTTTTTTATTGTAATGAATGCAAAAAATCCCAGGTGTTTTTTTGTTCCAGGTTTTATTCCTTTGTGTGAATGTGGTGCCTGTGAAAGGTACCAGCTTGGATGACTGGAGCTTGATATTTTCTAATTTACACACAAAGCTAGAAAAACAGGCAACTGTGGCCACAGCACTACAAATTCCTTCTTCTCCTGCCATCAGTGTGAACGATCACCTCCATAAGGCATAAGTGCATTGTTCACTCCCCAAAATAAACAGTCACAAAAGACTGTTGAGTATTTTTTTCTCTCTCTTCAAGCTTCTAATAAATTAAATATTGCATGTTGGTGATGTAATACTGTCACTTTCACATCTGTATATCAGAAAAACATTCATAAATCAGAAATAAACAATTTGTTTTGTCTTGGAATTTTGTATCCGAATGATAGCATACACCTGTGAAGGAGAAAACTCTGACCTGGAACCCAACTGTTAACTCAGGACTATGGAATAAATCTCTCAAATGAAGGGCCACTATGCATCACCTTCCTGACACATAGCAACATGTCTGTACACATTTAAAACACAGGTGTGCTTGTACACAGACACACACATATGTGTATATTGCACACACTGTATATTATATATTGCATATGATAAACCACATAAGAATCAAAACTAATAGATGGTCTCAGCTTTCTAATAATTTTGTAGCTTATCGTTGAATTCTCTTGTGATGGATGAGGTGGAACCATTGTTGAAGTTTTTTCATGTTTTGCAATATTTGCTAGTATACCTTCCGTGATGGTTAAGGAGGATTAAGAAGACTTCCGACTTTACTTATCCATACATCTTAATAAAATCTGGGGGAAACCAATTTTGAGGACCCTTCTTCTCTGCCCCCTCTTCCTTTATCCACGTTATGTGGAAGCTGACCAGTGGATGCCAGCAGTATTTGAGCTGGACAGACAAAAAGCAAAGCAAGTGAGAGGGCCTAGCCTAGTGATGACACAACTTGAAAGTCCTGACATTGCAGTGCATGCTTACGTGAAAGGCAGCCTGAGTCAATAAGACCTGACTTTACATCAGCTACATTATCCTGTCTGCAAATTGACCTGGCTCTCTCCTGAGCTCTCCTCTGGTTCCAGTCCTCAAGGTTAAGACAGGTACAGCCAAGCTGCCTATAACTTTGCAATATCCTGAGTGTTGGCCTTTTCCCTATCAGTGTCTTCCACCATAAAGAATAATCTATTCCTGAACTAACAGTGTAAGAAATCTTCCTATTTAGGTACAGAGTCCTCTGCCAGCGTTTGCATACTAGTGCTATAAAATAATCAGGAAAAATTGCTTCAACAATTAAGATTAATGATAGCTAGAGATATTTTGGGAGAGCAATACTAGCTCAGATTATTATCAATTAGCATTTCAGTCATTAATGATTTGAAGTTCAACATCCACAATGGTTTGGGGCAGCCAACTAAGAAAAGTTCTGTCTGAAACAAATGCAACAACTACAAGCTATATTTTAGACTGTTAGTTTCAGTGTATTTAATTATTCTACACAGCACTATTTACCAGTGTAGGTTAAGATTAAGAAATTCTTGAGCCAGATATGAAGGGAGTGCTAGCACCAGCAGCTAGCTTGAAATCTCCACTTGGTAAAATGTCTGATTTGTGGTGCAAGGCTATGAGAAGAAAAAAAAAAGGCAGCTGAACATGTTGGTTCCAATTTTAGTCGTCTTTCTTAACATATGTAAATATATTGAATCACACACGCAGGAATACTCCCAGTTCACAGGGATGTAAGCAAAACCAGAATCAGGCTTGATTAGTCTGACAGGCTTTGATGAATGGAAAGAGCTAAATTTGTCCTGCGGAAGGAACAAGGTTAAGAGAAAGTCAGACTTTGTGTGCTTGTTTGCATCTGCCTGGAGTGGGTACTACTATCCTTAGCTGAAGTGGATGGGGAAGTCTGATTTCATACAAGTGACTGTGTAAAATGCAAAGCAGCTGAGACTCAGCCTTCCGCTAACTTCTGTGCTGCTCTTGTTTCTCCTCCTACAATTGGGCTGCATTGTTATACCAACACAAGGAAGATCAAGTCCTGCTCCCAGCCCAACAGCCCTTTTTCACTTTGTCTCTGAAAGAGCAGCTAACATTTGAAGAATATCTTTGCATAATTTTCCATAGTTAAAAAGCCGAAACTAAATATAATGCGTATAATGTATACATTATTTCTGGAAACAAGCTCTCAACCAAATTATGTTCCTGGTGTTATTAGAAGAGACTTATTTAAGTATACAAGGATATAATAGTTTATACAGCTGAAGAGCCACTTCAGTATTCAAATGCATCTGAGCTAAAATAAGCAGCCCAAATTTCTCAGATGGCCCATGGAAAACCCATAGACTTACTGCTGTGTTACAGCACAAAAACTCTGGATTGTGTCAGATGAGTTCTGCTGGTCTAAAACTGGAGCACAGAAGTTGGTTTTCTAATGACACTTAAAATACTTAATATCCCAGAATAAATATGATAATTAAAGTACTTCCTTTTAATAATAGTAGTTTAATATTCATTACAATCGTTGGCTATTGAGGGAGAAAACCAAACAAGAAACATTTTTTCTATTCTTTCTTTCTCTTAGCTTTCCTTCCATTTTCTTGATTATAATTAATTCAACTTTCTCCTTTTACTCCCCTCCTATCTTTATTTCTCCGTGCAGAAAATAGCCTGTCTTCTCTAAATTCCTGCCTTCTTTTCCTTTTGTTCCCTTTCCTTCCACCTCTTACGCACTTTTAAAAGATTTTGATTTTTATAGAGGCATAAATAATAATAATACTTGCCATTTATATTGCAGTTTGCACATTCAAGGTGCTGCACTGACATTACAAATGGAGTAAGACCTTTCAAGAATCTTCTGATTCAGCACTATTTATCATAGAGGAAATGGAGAATTAGAGACCCATTTCTCTCACCTCGGTTGCAGAGCAGTAAAGCCCTTCCCAGAGAGGTCCCACCTTATCCCTGTCTGATGAATTGCTGCCGGCAATTAGACCTGTACTTCAGCAACACTGGAGACCCCCTGTTGTCAGGGATAAATAGAGGAATTTGGAGTAGTGTACAATCCCTGTTAAACTTTCCTCCTGTAGGAAGGCTGTATTCATAGAACAGAAGAAGATCAAATACAGGCTACCATATTTTGCTAAGCAGACAATTCAGAAAAAATAATATAAACTATGAAAGTACTAGCAGAATTTATAGGAAGGTATTGCAAATTTGAGGTGGGAATAAAAAGACTGGTTCCTTTTTTTCCCCCTTCTACCTATATGTAGAGATTTTTTTTTATAGCTCTGCACTCCCTAAAACAATATTGAAAGAAGATAATTTGAAAATAGTGTCAAGAGTGGTAGAAAAACTGTGCTGGTCTGCTATGCCTTTTTATTATCTTCTTTAAAACCTCCTTGGTAGGTCCTTACCTAGCACACACCGCTGTGCTTCAGATGTTCAGAGCTTCTCCGGGTTATACATGGCACAGATCTGTCCTTTGTTCATATTAAATCCCACACAAAAAATGGTGTGGGCTTTTTTTTTTCCACTGGAAGTAATACATCACTTCACCTGTATTACTTTTACATTACGTTTAAACTTAATGCAGGTACTTTCAAAGCAGGAAGACTTTTTAACTTATAATTTCATAACACATGGCAGCAAATTACTCATTTTATGCCAGTACTACATGTTCTGCAACTTCATGTGCACTATCACTTTGGCATTAGCTTGTTAGAAAAGCAATCCCTGAAGATTTCTACCACATCTTACCAGCAGCAACGTTGCTCCAAGGGCCAAACAGAAAACCATAGGTCCGGTGAGGTCTGTCTCATTCATAATGCTGCCATCTGCAGGCTTCATTGGATTTAGAACTGTTAATGTTTTTTGCCATATATGCTCAAAATTGATCCCAAGTTCTGCAACAAGAAATTTTAGGATTTTTAATTGATCACAAGAAAACAACACTTTTACAGAAACCCATTAGTTATCACAAAACCACAAACAAATTAATTGCTTCAATGACGATAATATTGTAGGATGACATATCCTGTAGTAGGAACATGATGTCCCTGCTGTGTACTCAGTATATTTGAGACTCAGCTCTGATTATAAATTGGAATATTACTTTATTAAATCAAACTTTAGGCAGTGAGCCAAAAAATTCCCTCAGCGTTTTTGAGTTAATATTTGTTTTTCCTATATTTAAAACACATATATCTAATGCCACACTAACTTAGATGTTGAAAAATGTGTTAATTAACAGTAACTGCAGAATTTAAGATACTCTAGAACATTGAGGACAGAGATATATGTTTTAATTCTGGCAGATCTGACAAGAAATGTATCTTAACTCTGAACTGCCATGGGCATTTAAAAATGACATTTGTCCCTTCAAGGCATATTTTGTACGGTGTTTTAGAAGCTTTTTTTTTTTTTTTTTCAATTTAAAATGTAATTACTGATAACCTTGGAAACAGAACAAAATTCTTTCCCAATAAAGTTGATGGGAATTCTGTCATTAACTTTACTGGGGCAAAGAGGTCTTGCAACTTCTGGAGAAACACTTGTAAAAGTAATCAGCTTCCTTGAGATTCTCCAGTAAGGGAAAAGTAAGGCTTAGAACTTGGTGCCAGAGTGATTGAGACTCACAATTAGTTCTCTTTGGAAAGTCAAGTCTTTACTTTGTTCCACTTCTCCAACATCTTGAGCTCAGCTAAAACATTATATAAATAAAACGATTGTGTATTAAAATGTGTGTCTTTGGTCAGATCTATGTGGTACGTAGGAACATCTCTGAAGTCTTGTGGATCACAAGCAGTTGTATTGCAACATCCTTTTCATAGGGTGAGCTGCATGGGGAGGTCTTACAGGTAGAGATCTAGTGGTTATCTGTATCAGATTGATCTTGCTGGATTTAAGGCAGGAGTAGTACCTTTCAAGTAATAAAAACTCCACTTGCCTTCCAGCATGCAAAAGCAGCAGGCTGAATATGGTTCTTTTACATCATGCTGAAATAATCACAGAAAAATTCTTCAATTTTTTTTTTTTAATATAGCACAAGTCTTTTGCAAACTACAAAATCAGCCACTAGCATTAGAACAGTTCAGTCATTTTAAAGAATGACATAGTTCATATCGTTAAATGATCAACTAATTGAAGCTGAAAGCAGCTTTCTCAATTTCTTTCTCTCTGGAACAAGCTACTTAGCATCCTCAAACTATTAAATGCATTATTAGATATGCAAAAAGGATGATTATCAGTATTTATTAAGTATAGATTTTTCAGTATGCATGCAGGATAAACACAGAGTGGGAAAAAAGATTTGAAAACGTGAATGCAAAACTTATTGTTATGCTGTCATCTAGTGGTGCTAAAGTATATGCTCTATATGCCACAAGGCTGAATGAATCCAGGGTGAACGCAAAGAAGGAAAAGGCCTGGGGCCCAGGAGCTGTTGGCTGAAGCTCACACAGCCAGGCTTGGCAACTCTGCTGCAGTTTCTCAAGTGATTGCCACCAGCTGGCAAAGAAAAGTAGATACACCCCCAGGAATCATGCATGTCACCTGTGGGTTTATTTCTACCTTCTAGCAACGGAGGTTCCTCGTCAAATCCATCAGCATAACCAAGATGAGAGAGAGTGTTGGGATTGTACACTGGCTGCAAAATCTGACCGGTGTAACTCCTAGAGGACAGAAGCATGGCCGATGGGGCAAAAGCTCCAGCTGCAGGTTGCTCTCCTGTTTGGCTCCTAGGACAAGAAGCAAACCACAGCAAAACAAATAACTGCAATGCTAAACATCTTAGAGCTACTCACTACGTAACATCTATTTTTCACCTATTTTCAATTTGGGGAACCTGGAACTTTCTGGGCACAATACCTGATGTGGTTAGTGAGAGCTGAGCTGCTGACCATTACTTGGTTTCCTTCACTGCAACTCTCTCTGCAGTCAGGCAGGGCTCCTTGCCAACCTGCCAGAACTGTTCAGCCCATTGCACCAACTCTGTGCCCACCCAACCCAGGTAATGGCACAGTCCAGGCACCCCCAGGCTGGGGGTGAAGGCAAAAGGAATTTAGGAGCTGTGAGGGCACCCACAAATTCAGGTACTCCTGACTTTTCCACCCAGCAGCCTGAAGTCACTCCTCAGATATGTCCATACTGCTAAAGAAAGAGCCATATTATTTAGATTTTTTTTTTTTTTTCCTGGAATCTGAGAAGGATCCTAAAGAATTTCTTGCAAATATGTCCCCTCAATTTCACGTTAATAACAGGACGCTCAGTTACTCCCATTAGGTAAACAACCTGTAACATCTATACTTCTAAAAGTAGCATGAAAACTAATCCTTTAAAAAGAAAAGTTTCATTATAAGTATTCTGCCTTTGGGAAAGTCTAGATGATCACTTGAAGTTCTTCCCTGCTCCTGCAAGCCCCAAAGCCAGCCCCGGCACCATCAGATGCTGAAGAAGGAAACTGCAACAACGCCCATACTTACTTTGTGCTTCTGGAGAAGTTTTCATTAGACCCATAGCTATCACAGCCTTCGTCCTGGTCATCTATGGTGTAATTGGACTGGTAAAAGTCGAACTGAAACTGTTCAAAATTTGACATTCTGGTTTGGAAAATGATTGCAAATATCAGCGAATAGCCTTTGCAACAAGTCAAAATCTATGCTTCGGAACTGTCCTAAACTTAAATTAAAACAGCAAATCCTAAAGCCACAAACTCAAGGGAATCTTTCTGTAGAAGCTCATGATAACTTGGAAGTGACAAGACCCTTTACTTTCTTTAGCTGTAACACGAAGAATTAATCTGCTGTTACTGTAAATTATGATTAATTAATTAAAACATGGTATATAAGACTTCCTCTCTTCTTACTGTTACCAAAAATAACGTAAGTAACTTTGAAAGAATATATATATATGTAAAATAAACTATTGTTTTAAACAAAGTTAATTTTTCTACTTTTAATTAAAAAAAATTTGGGGATATCTGAATGCTTAGAAATTAATGTTTTTAAGAAGTATTTTGGATTTAAAAGAACAAATAGTAATTATGTTTCGCAATATTATAGGTTACTCTCATAAAACGATACAAATCCACAAGTATGTTCACAGAATTTGTGATTACTTTTCCAAGAAACTGTAGTGGCACATCAGTACTACCAGGGAAACATTCTCCCTGGCTAGAGAGACATGCCTTGTAAAGGACCATATACTGGATAATTGAATTGGATTGAAGATTGGATGATTTCTTGAGGAAAGAAAACATGCTAAAACCTATCTTTCTTTCCTAGTGACCCATAGTTCAGTTCTGAAATGAAACACATTGGTTTTGTAACACATAGTGTACCTTTTGGCATTAATGTTTCAAATGAAAAGATATTTATTAATTCTTATGTTTGGTCTAGGGGCTTTGTATGTTATTAATATGGCAGGCTATAAATCCACGAGACCGCTTCAAAATTGTCAGGTCTACCTTCAAAGACACGAAATTAAGGACCAACCCTGTTTCACCTCAGTGTTATCTTTGTGCTGAGCCATAGGTAGCAAAGATGTTACAGCTGCACCCAGAGCAGAAAATCCTCTCAGTGAGTTTCCCAGACCCCTGGAGGGCACCTCTGGCCATTGCCTTGTCCAAGTCCCGGCACAAAGCAGGGCCACCAAGAGTAGGCTGTTCAGCGACACTTCCAATCAGGTTTCAGGAAGTCTGGCTTTGTCATTTTTACTGCCTCTCATCGGGTGGTTATATTCATTGGTGAGAACCCCCTGAGCCCTCTCTCCTCCCAGCTAAAGTTCTTCAGTGATTTAAGGAATGGTCTGTATGGGATTTGCCTGTACAATGCAGAGATGTATGCATGTGTTTCACTATTTGGATAGCATTTAGGTGGTTAAATCCTTAAAACACGCAAAGAAGTTAAATAACCTGACTGATGACCATATCCACTTTACTTACATTTTCATGTGAGATATTCATCTCTCCTAACAGTTCCCATTTTCTTAATTTTTGCCCTCATTTCCAGCTTTCCAAATGCCATTGGCAAAATATGCTTTTGACCTCACAGTTATCTCAATATTTATCCAGCACACACTGTTTATGGGAAAGGGATTGACAAAGAGTCAATCTCTTTGTAGATAAAAATTAGTATTTCATCAGGACCTTCAAATGCTGCATATTGGAGTTTCTGATTTTTTTCCAATTATCAGCTAATCTGTGGGGACTCTATTCCTTCTTTTACCTAGAGTTCAAACTAGAAGTTATTCTTATATTATTTTCTTAAATGTTCATCATTCATGCAGGTTTTCCAAATTTAGAAGAGAAATAATTTTTACATTTTAAATATGAATTAATAGAAATTAATTGTACCAAGCTATTAACTGTGGCTTTGTTAGGAATTTCACACCACTCATGCATTTGTTCAATGAAGATTTCACATGGAATATGTTTTAAGAAACTTTAGTAGATAGCTCTACCATAACAGTTCAGTTCCAGTAAGTCTTGAATACATGCTACCATCTGTATAACAGTACAGAAAAGATAAATCTATTTTCCAAAAGAATTTGGAGTTAAGGTTACTTACTTTTTAAGATATTTGATGAAAACTCCAGTCTCTTGAATTTACATGTTGGAGAAGACCTAAAATATCCTCTTGCTTCAACAGGGATGAGCTTAGTGCAAGGTGCTATTTATAAGATTCTAAATTTGATCTTTGAACAGATGCACATGAAGGAAAAAAAACCCACGACCTGTCAATATCAGGGTCAGCATTTAACAAGAGGTAACAACAATGAGCAGAAAAGGGTAGGAATCTTTGAGGAAATATGAAAAAAAATAGCAATTATTTTTCCAGCTATTTCAACTCAATAATCTAGATTCCTTCTTAAGCAGGTATTTATGAAGATCTTGGTGGAACCCCCATGATCTGAGCTGTTAGGTATTAAAAGGTTTTAACAATGTGTAATAATACCTGTGAAATTAGTGGGGTGAATATCTTTATGGGAGGGTGTGTTTCCAGCACACAGAGCCTTAGAGATGTTGCTCGTGCCTGGCAGAGGGAGTTTTTGACCGTGTACCTCCTGGGGAGAGCACAATGCTCCTGGGGACCACAGGGGTAGAGGGAAGGAGGGTGAAGGCACTGCCAAGCCAGGGGCATCTGCTAATCCAGCGCCAGGGTCCCATTCTCCAGGCACATCCCCCTGCTCCGTTCCTTCTCCAGGAGCTCTTGTCCATTTGTAAAGTAGTCTCTTGCCATGCAGCACCCACCAGGCCAGGATCAGGACAAGGAACCTCTGTTCTATAGCTCTGGCTACTAGGAAACTTGTGGAATATAATGAATTTTTAAATAGCATTTAAACTTCAAAGACGGCTTTTCTATTTACACATACATTTGTATGAGATACTTAACTAGTCATAACAAAAAATGCCCTTTTCACTTATTTATTGGATAGCTTCCCAAACGAGCATTTGGGCTGTTTAATTTAAGGCATGGGACATTAAATGACATGCATTATGAGGTAATTAATCTATGCCTCAGGTACATATTCAATCCTGTGATGTTGAAGGCCAAAGGATTCCATTTCACTAGCAGAATAACCATGCCCTGTTAGAACATAACCTACAATGCTATGGAAGAATTATAATATAGGTATATTTTTGAATAAATGGAAAGGAAGCATACCAATTTTTTTCTCAGTATGTATGTCCAAGAAAGAATCCAGAAGCAGAAAAATATTAAATTTGTTTCTGCAAATTCAGGGTACCCTAACTATGGTATTTATCACAGCTTCTTTCTGATTGAAAAAGTTTTATATGTATTCATTGCTTACAATTGTATACACATCTATATATTCATATATATGCCTAATGGCTGCCAGTTAAGGACAGATAATAATTATCAGACAAAACATTTCAGAGAAGGAATTTAAATAGAAAAAAATATAATGACTAGGAGTGGAGCATGGTTGAAAAATATTTTAATAGCTGTTTAAAATACCAAAGTNCGAAAACCAAAAATTAACTTAAAATTTAACCTTATATTTCTCTCTTATATAACATTAAAATATTATATACCTTATGACACCTATTATACATGAATTACACATTACACAACATTAATATCCCTGCATATATGCACATATGAACAGACATATAAAATACAAAACCAGAAAATAATATTAGTTGGAAATTATGAAGCAGACAATTAAAAAATAAAAAGAAATTAAGTTTAAGTACTTGATAGGAAAGTGACTGATAGCAACAAGTGTATTAAAAGCAGACAGAATCATATCACTACTGCCATGCTCCTATAAAATGAAAAAGTAAAGGGATCAATAAAACAAAAAGACAGAAGCATTTACTTAGAAGTGCTAAAATCACCATTTTAAAATACTGCATCTAAAAGCTTTAGAAGAACTGGTTAAAAACTTTCTACGTTGTTGAGTTACAAAACAGTAAGAAAGTTTGGGAAGATCAAAACTAAATAAATACACTATCTTGTAAAAGGCTAAATAAGATGCTTTGAGTAATTATTAGCATCTCCTCATGAGATTGACCCTAGCAAATGACCGGCTCAAAAAATAAATAACTGAATCGATGAATCCAATCAACACAGGCTTTTGGAAACTAGCTCATTTCAAACTAATTTATTTCCTAACAAGATTTGTAGTTGGGAAAGGTAACCACTGATGACCTATATTTACACAAGGCCTTTTACTTGATTTTGCTTCAATAGATATATAACCATTACTGCTTAATGGGGCAACCATTTTACTAATTAAATAAGTACTGTCTGGTGTGTCTTGAATGTAATTGTAAAAGGGAGGAGGATTTCTAATGATGCTTTACAGGACAGAATCTTTGCAAACCTCCTCGAGAAGACACTTTGAAGCAAAATCTACCAACCAAAGCCAGTCATAAGGTGGGTTGACTAGAATATGTTTGGATAAAAATATCCTTGAAGCTATTAGTAAATGGCAAAACAAAAATTCAGAGCAGAAGAGCTTGAAAATTTTTGCAGTGACTGCAACAAATGACCACAAGAGAAGTTTCCCTACAGCGCTAACAAGTTTCCTGTAATAAGAGGTGTGATGATTAGATAACACTTTTTCATTCACGTAGGGAATTAATTCCATAATGATCCATGGCCTTTGTTTATCCCAGGACTATATTGTTTATCCAGGTCTGTAAACTAGATAGCTGCATCGAATCTGGCTGAGATGGGGTTAGCCTTCCCCACAGCAGTGCTGTGCTCTGTATTGGTAAATAGAAAGGTGTCAATAGCATATCTGTGGTTTGGCTGCTGCTGGGCGGTGCTCCACAGCATCAAGGACATTCCACCCCATTACAGGCACATTGCAGGTACCTTATCGTCACTCCATCACTGAAAGACCACACTAGAGAAGGCTGTCAGAGATGCATTAGCATAAGGAAAAAAGAAGTTGTTGCACTTCAAGACTTTAGAACAGGATGTGAATATAATTATACTTTCTTTGACTGACAGGTACACAGGATGCTAATAATCTACAGGGAAAATAGTTTGTATGAGGTCTAATCCTCAAAAACTAAAATGAGAATTGAAGCTGCTGAATACAAAAAAGACGAAGACAGTTGATGAAAAAATGTGAGACTTTCTACAAGAAGTTCAAAACTTTTCCCTAAAGCAAGCTCCTAGGCTTTTGTTTACCTACTTTTTTCCACCTTTCCTGAAAAGGAAGACAGATACAGGGAAAACTGAAATATCATTAGTTTTCATAAGCTTACATTTTCATTTTCAGCTTTTTTTTTATGAAGCGGGATGATACTTAGAATTTTTTAAACTTTCTGGTGAACATTTTTTTGAAAAAAACATAGTGTTAAATGAGATTAAACGGGCTAAGATAGAAAATATATCTCTGGCTATAGAATCAGCTCTGTAACCCTACATTACTCAGAGTAAACTGATGAGTATGGCAAATCCATTATAATAATCAGTCAATTATTCTATAGTTTTTTTCAAATGTAAAAATTGATCACATTAAGGATTCATTCAGTAAGCCTAAGCTTAATTACTTACATTTACAGGCCCCGTTAATAATTTTGTAGTTGGGACGTTATTAAAATATGCTCCTGGAGATGAGAGGAAAATTTAATTGTAATGATACCATTTACTACTTCTATGAAATAGAATTTTTTACCAAATTAGTTATTTATGTTATGTAAAGTGGCTGCTAAATGAACTTTATGCATACAGGCTTCAGACACATCTAATATAAGGCCTCAGTTCTTTCCTCTGACAGATCTTCAGAGGGTGGATAAGAGGCAAAAATTAAAAAAAAGTGAAATCCTAAGCTATTAGTGTTTTCCTTTTTGCACACTGAACAAGTTTGTTAGACTTGAACAAGCAAGAGAGAAGTTATGAGTTCCTGCATGAATGGTTGTACTTACCAATATCCATTAGCAGTTAAACACACAATTCTACTGGAAACACCGAATATTCTGAGTTGGAAGGGACTCACAAAGATCATCGAGTCCAAGTCTTAAGTGAATGGCCCACACAGGGGATTGAACCTATGACCTTGGTGTTATTAGCACCAAGTTTTAACCAACTGAGCCACCATTATTAGGAAAAGACAGTAAAACAGGGAACATCATTATATCACTGTATACATCTGTGATTCCCTGGCAACTTGAACACTGTGAGCAGTTCTAGCTTCGCTACGTCAGAAAGTCTTTGGCAGAATGGTGACACACTGGGAGAATAGCCAGTGAGGAGTGCGTCCAACATACTCCATGTGTAAACAACCAGGTCAGGGAGTTGTCCTCGGATTGGAAAAGCAAGAATAAGTAGTGGTTTATGAAACTGAGTGACATAGACTGGTAGGTAGGGATAGACTGTTGACTCTTGCTTCTGCAAATAGAATAAAAGCCACAGAGTGTTGGTTTTAGGTTAAAAACAAGGAAACAAAATGTTCATGGTTGATAGACCCATGGAACTCCATGTCAAAGGAAGTTGTGACCTGGAACAAGACCATGAAAGTTAAATCCAACAAGAATTACTAAGTGCATAGGAAGACATACACTTATTTGAAGTGTAGGTATCTTTTCACATTGGCTTATCTCTGTATTAAATAAAGAACACGTAATTTCCAGGAATACCAAAACAATAGTCAATGTATAAAAAATACGTTTTTGTTTTGTGGGGCTTTTGCTGAATAGATTGTGAAGTGTTTTATGCAGGAAGTAGGTATCATTGCTGCTACACAATTGAAAAGGGAGTTTAGGCAATCTTATTAAACTCGACTAAGGCAAAATACAGTTAAGAATGAAATTTTAAACTTCTGATACCTAGGACATAATTGCTTTTCTAATATTTATAGCAATGTTAGTTCTGTGGCAAGCCTTATATGAGACTATGAAAAAGGTTTAAATAAAACATAACATTATTTAAACAATCACGATAAAGATACTCAGCATTTAAGAAACGTGTTGCATAATATCTACTTTTCATGGGTCTCTTGTAGTAACAAGATTGCAACACTACATGCTGTGTAATTAGAATGATTATTCCAAAATTGAACTGGGAACAGGAGATGTGACAACATTTCAGAAAACATAGTTTCTTCTCTGTGGAGGTCACAGAGCTCCTAAGGACAAGCTCTAATTATTTATTTAGAATAAGCAGATACAGGCTCTGTAAGCTATAAAGGTTTCAAAAGAGCAGTTACAGCACTTTGTGTCAATAGTCTATGTATCACAAGTTGCATAAAGGGATGTTAACTCCAGAAAGTGAGTTTTAGTTTTTTTGGAAAAACACGTAAATTAATTTGGCATCCCTAAAGGGCTTCTCAAGCAAAATTTCAGCTTCCTTTCTGTGCCCTAAGTAATTAAGTACAGAGCAGTGTAATGAGGCTTGAAACCAAATAAAGAGTAGAAAAATGGTGTTTCTAATTTGTAAAACATGAAACAGACCTCTGGAAATTTTTGTTGGTTTGCTTGCATGGTTTTACATATATGGTGGTCTCATAGGGCAGAAATGTTAAACTAAGAGAAAAGTATTCGGTAAAAGCCTGTGTTGGTTGTTGCTATTTCACTCTGACAGAAGGGGAGGAAAGGGAAGAGCAAATAAATCCAAATCTTGGAAATAAACCTAAATCACCAGAAAAAACATTAACTAATAAATAACCTGGGCCTCCTAATGAATGTCTATTTATCTGAATATGTCTTGACACTGCCAAATGTCAGAGAGATGCCACGCATATCCCACAAGTTACTAACAGGAAGGAAGGTGATAAAGGCACAAGGGCTATTCCCTTGAGCAGCAAAGTCTGCTCTTGCAGGTGAGCACTTTCTGGGCCCAGCCCAATTGGAATAGGAAAAATATATATATATATATATATATATGAGCCACATTTGTCTAGAAGCAAATTCCACACTCTGATGGAATGTTGGATGCCAAAATGGAGTGGCAGAGATCTGTGAATCCAGGATTCATCCAAGCCAAGGTCATCCAGGGTGCAGGCTTGTTGAGACACAGAGTGTACACTGAGTTGTAATCCAAGCAATGGATTCATGCCACAGTCCACGCTGTGATTAAAGGCCTTATATAAAGACCTTGTTGCCTACAAATTTGCAGTCTTAAGTATTTCAGCTGGGAGTCTACATGCCTTTTATGTTCAAGGTGAAGAAAATTTCAGTGAAAAAAATTCTTGCTGTTTTCTGAGAATCATTTTAGAAAAAAAAAGTTATGATTTATAAAAGAAAAAATATTTGATCAAAAAAGAAAATTAATGAAAAGCATAATTCAAATCATATCTGTAAATAGGATCTCACTGTCAATGTTTTCAAATTTTGCAGACTTCATAGTTAGCATTTCTGTAACCCAGGTTTTATGTGTTGTTACTTCATATCACAGTGGCCATTGTAGGAGATGGATACAGAAACATTAAGAAATTTACTGGCTAAAAGCCAAGAAATAAGAAGCCAAGGTGTTTTGGGGTTTTTTTCTTGACATAGAAAAGATTGTCAGTAGAATAAACCAAAGAAAGTAAATACTACAACTATAGGTGCAGAAACATCAGAGTCAAAATTCTAATAGGTGAATTGTTTTTGGAAATGTTTATTAAAATAATCAGTGTTTACTGTTAAGTTTATTTTAGCATTAAGCTAACTAACGAGAAAAAAATTAAACCAGTTTTGCTGGGTTAATTAAGAAAGGAAAAAAAAAAGTAGAAGTCGTCTGATAAGTTTTACTGGAGTGCTTGCTGTATACCAGTTTACTCTGAAAGATAAAAGAAAGAAAAGCCTGTCATATAAGTAGTTCTTATTTATTAATACAAAATGAAGAACTACCTAGAAATACACAATGTAATTTTCAAACAGAGACATTAATTTATTTGGCTGGACAAGTCATACAACACACGTATTAAGCTCATAGGAAACTTACATAGACCCAAATGTTAAGCCCAAAGGTACAGAAGGTGTGTATCCTTCTATTGTAATTGAGAATAAAAAGCAGGGATACATGGATTATTTGCAAAATATTCTGTTTTCAAAACCAAATCCTCCGAGCTATCCTTTTGGAATACCTTTAGTACATATGTCCAATATGAAAAATCCTTCCTCTTCTGCTCAGAAGTATTTGCTTTACTTTCAATTTTTTTCAGGCAACAACCATCAAAAACATTTTAATTGTCCTTTCTCTACAGCTGGATGGATCTAACTTTCTAGCACAGTCAACTTAATGAGAGAAAAGCAATAGAATTTGGGATTAATGACCTTGGCCTGATCTATGTCTGGAGGGAAATGAATAATAGCAAGGAATGTGGATTCTGTTCCTCCAGACATGGTTCACATGCCCAGATAAATATTTTTGTCATCCTCAGGACTGTCCCATATATTGGGACATCATGTTTAAACAATGAAGTGCTAAATTATCTTTTCTGTTTCCAAAGCTAAGACCTTAAGTTCAGATGGTGACCCAATGGAGTTAAAGAGGAGTTAATGAATGTCAAGAAAAATAGTGAAAGGGATAGAGTCTTAAATTCTTCATGCTGGTGAAAAGGAAAGATGAGACATGACTGAGGGCAAAGGAATGCACTGGAGACCCTGGCCAAGCCTGCATGCTCCCAGCAAACAGCACCTTCTGCTAGTGCTGCTGAAGGGAAAATACTGTTCTGGGTAAACCATTCATCTCGCCCAATGAGGTGTTACTTATGCTGTTAGTGCTTTCAGCTACACTTGTAAGTTACCCTAAATTATACATTTAATCAATGGAAAGATAGAGGTGAGACAGGTTTGTTGAGTTTTGTAAGGTTTTGTTCTATTATATGTACGTGGAGATTAAAGCGAGGCCATTTTTTAATGGATAATAAAATTAGCCATATTAGGCAGTATATATCTGCTTTGACTTGTCAACTTTAAGAAACACTAGTGTTCCCATCAATCGCCAGCTTCCTGCTACCACTGTACACTGTATTGCAAAGTATGCTTTGGGCTGCAAGGTGTCACCAATGTTTTCTTGAGAGAAAAATGTAGCAGCTCCCAGCTCACTGAAATGTTGAGAAGTATCATATGGTTGTGAGGGCAGCTGAGATGGCAGGAAGCTGTGGATGAAACAGATTTGCACAAGCCAAGGAGATACATGTTCTGCATGGGCAACTGCATTGCTAAGTGCTCAGGCCACGCAGTCAGAGACTGGCTAGTTTTCCCGTTTCTAGAAAAAGAAAACTAAACTCAATCTTTTAATATTTTGGAAAAGTTATATTCTAAATTTCTTAGTTTTTTGTTCCTGTACTCTGGACTTCATTTAGTCAAAAACTTTTTGAAGCTGGCTGCATCAAACTAAACACTAGTTTTAAGAAAATGTTATTTCTTTGCTAGGCCTGTCATGGGAAAGTACTGAGTCCCTGAGATATCCATACTGAGGAAAGTAGAATGACTGCAGTATTACATTCCCACAAATATTCCCAGTTAATGCAACTGTAACTCTGACTGGCTTTGTAACTACCAAAAGCGAAGAAAGCATTAACCTCAGGTAGCAGATGGGCAGGAGAATGGAATGGATCCAACCATAGAAGAGGAAAGACCTTAGGGTTGGGAGAAATGGGGATATGACAATATACCACAGCATGCCACGCAGAGACCTTGTTACAGCACACAGTTCATCAGTTCTGTCAGTACCACTTACTTTTCCATGGAGGAAAAAGGAAATGGGTTTTTGGGAAACAGTCTTTTGTACCTCTTTAGTAAGGATGCAGAAGTGAACAAATGCAGGGTAGCAATCCTACAGCTGGGATTCCTTAGAAAATTGCTAAGGCTGGGCTGCCTTTATACCCCAACTTCATAAACTTGATTTGGTTTTGAGAGAATAAGATTAGTCTTTAAATTTTAAAACACAGCAACTTCTAGAGAACTATGCCTCTAACACCTCTTAAAAATGAAAGGACAAAAGTAGGGGCGTAGGATACAGAGTTCCGACTGCAATCTGGACCACTGGCAGTAGCTAGTGCCCAAAGAGCCACAGGACAGTCAACTGAGGCCACACTAGTTCAAAAAACCATTACTCTCAGAAATGAAGAAAAGGTCTAAGAAAAAAAAAATAATCCAGAAATGAAAGAAAGTGTAAGGTAGTAATAATTACTGTAAATAAGAAGGGAACTACAGATACTGGGTAAGAGAATTCTTTAGCAAATTTAAAGATGGGTCAGTGCTGACTAATGTTTTCAGGGAACAAAATCTGTTCCTCAGGAGAAAAAAACTCTACTCATATTTATCCATCAGGTGATTCACTTTTTAGATGAAACATAATATCTGTTATAGAGGACAATTAATTTCTTTCAAAATCCAATCCAGCAATCATTATATATATATGTCACACAATAATGAGGGTTAAATTCTTTGCATTCTAATAGCAATACCAGAAAATGTTGCAGAGTTCAATTTTAAAATACCTGGATCCAGATAATTTGCATGCAAACCTTTTTATAGTGCTGCCTGACAAGCTCTGTGCACCACTAACATGGCCTTCCAGCGACTCTTGGAACACTGTCAGTTCCAGAACAGTGACACAGAGGAAACGTGTTTCAGCTTTGAAACAGGGCAATTATAGACCTATCACCTGGATGTCAATCATATTCAAAATAATGGAATGGATGCTAAAGGACTATAATTACGAATTAAAGAAGGATAACATAATTAATGCCATTCAACCTGGATTTGTGAAAAATATAACGCATCAAAGTAATTTGATGCATTATTTAAAATAACATTACAAGGTAAGTTGACAGAGGTGGTAGATAACACTCTCAAAATAAAATATGTAGATTTATATTTGACTTAAATAACATGCTATTTCTTGTTATAAAATTGCAGCAAAACAGCTTTTGTGCTGCACATCGAATGTATTAGTGTACTTGTTAATTCTCTAAGGTATGGCGAAAGGAAATGAACATTGAGTACTTGCGTTTCTAATGGAAGTCTAGCAGAGTTTTTCCTTGCTTGTAAACATTTTGAAAATTCTGTTTATTATCTCTGGGAAAGTAATTTCTAATAGAATTAAAAATAATGCAAAGATTGAGGATTATTTAGATAATGAGAAGGACAAGCCACTGATGCAAAGCAATCTAAATTGTATTCTAAGTTGGGCATTCTAACCTGGTACTAGTAATGAGGCCAAATGTAGTTACCTGTCTAGGAATAAAGAAAGTGGTTTCTGCTTATATGGCGGCAGCATTGACTTCAGAAATTTTGTGGCAACATAATTACCCTTGAACACATAAATAGGTTAATAATGAAAGAGGGAAGGCTATGCTACTAGCCTTTTCTCATTAAAAAATCATTAGTAGAGAACAATGCAAATATGATAGGAAAATCAATTAACTGAGAAATTAAGGAAATCAATAAAAAATGTAATTCCTTCAATCAAAACCTTAGGGAACTTAGTCTAACTCACAAAGAAGAGCTTAACAGGAGACTACTGATCAGGTAAGAACTCACAGAGGAGAGACGCTTTCCTGGTGGTCTTCTCAGTCTTGGCACCAGGCAGCTGAAAATAGTCATTCAGAATAGATATAATTCCACTTCTTTAAAGATTTAAAACTAGACAGCTATTAGAATAATTTTCCTATGTGATAAAAAATTCTGAATCACTGACAGCCTTCTAAATCAAGACTTCTTGTTTTTTGTTAATAATTGTACTCTAGTACAAAGACTTCTCCACGGACACCC
>VWZG01007995.1:47589-71321 GCA_013396735.1 Grallaria varia | reverse complement strand
GAAGGCGTTCGTCACCCAGGACATCCCGCTCTAGTACCCGCGGGCGGCGGCGGCGGCGGCGACAGCGCTGGGGCCCTGCGGGATGGGATGGCGCGGGGGACTGGGTGTCGGGACGGAGGATGGGAGGGGATGGTATGGAAGATGGGACGGGCTCGGGGAGGGATCAGATGGAGGATGGGGCTGGGTGAGTGGAGGACGGGATGGATGGGGGATGTGATTCGTCAGGGCGGAATGGGATGGTGTGACATGGGGTCAGAAAGGGATAGGATGCAACTGAGGACAGTATAGGATGGGCAGGAATGGGATGTGATAGGTGACGGACTGGGATGGGGGCTGCATGGGCCTTCCCAGTGCTGTCTGCTCCTTGACACATTGTCCAGCCATAACCTGGAGATGAAACACCTGCCTGGTGCTGACCCTGAGCTGGTGCTCCTCAGCCACCGGTATGAGGAGCTGGAGGTGAGTGAGCAGCATGCCACCTGCTGCCCTGGGCCTGGGGTGGTCAGTGCCCTGTGGGTGCCAGGCTGCAACCCCTCTCTGGGTGCAGAGAATCCCCCTGAGTGACATGACCCGGGAAGAGATCAACCAGCTGCTGCAGGAGCTGGGCTTCTACCGCAAGGAGACACCTGATGCCCCCGTGCCTGAGGAGTTCCAGTTTGCCCCTGCCAAGCCTCTGCCCTCACCGCTGCCCCCACAAGCACCCACCGCTGACAGCAAGACCCCACCCAAACGTGACAAGGGAGAACACCCAGACCTCTAGTGAGGAGTGCCACACTCAGGACAGGGTCCTGCAGCCAGTCCCCAGCACAGAGGATGAGGGTGTTACAGCAGCTGGGGATAGTGCTGCGGGGTGGCAGAGGTGCCCGCACTGCTCTTGCTTGGTGCTGCATAGCCTCTGCCCCAAGGATGCCCTGGGTAGCTGCAGCTTTGAGCAGGGGCTTCCTGGGCACTGTGGGCATCCCAAGGGTCCTGTGGGCTGGTGGTTGCCTTCCCACCCCTGCAGCCCATTATCCCTGGCCAGCTGGGAGGAGCAGCATTCCTTGTACTCCCTTGCTGTGCCCTGAGGTTTAGCTGCTCCCAGCACTGGGCAGCAGTATCGTACCTGCATGGGACAGGATGAAACCCTCAGCAGAAAGCAACAGGTGCTAAGGGTAGATGTGCTGAGTCCCAAAGGTGAGAGAGCTGCCCCAGGGAGAGAGCTTTACCCTCCAGTAGGGTTATCTTGTATCCAGCACCCAGTAAAGCTTTTATGTACAGTCGGCTGTACTGTGTTATGTGTTCAGGGCAGGCTTGATGGGTGCATCCTGCACTGCTCTGTGCCAAGGGGAGCTGAGTGCCCCAGAGCTGCTCAGAGAGGCAGGAGAGGATGGCAGAGTCACAGCCACTGCTGGTGAGCCACAAACCAACCTATGGACCAACTGTGCTGTGCCTATGCCACCCCCCATCCCAGTACAACAGAGGGATGAGGTTGGGCACCCCATCTTGGGATGAGCTACTTTCACAGGGCACAGCTGTGGGCAGCATGGCACCCACTGCCACAGGGCCTGGGGTGGTCAGTGCCCTGTGGGTGCCAGGCTGCAACCCCTCTCTGGGTGCAGGGAATTCCCCTGAGTGACATGACCCTGGAAGAGATCAACCAGCTGCTGGAGGAGCTGGGCTTCTTACTGCAAGGAGTTGCCTGATACCCCCGTGCCTGAGCCCATCAGCTGGTCCTGCAGTGTTGAGCTGAAAACCCATGGCTGTGCTGGCCAGGTGGGGACATCTGACCCTCAGCCGGGGAAGGAAGCAAGGCGCAGCCAGGCCTGAGGATGATGGTGGGGGTAGTGAACCAACAGCCCTGGTCAGGGTGGGGTACTGAAGATGCCCCTCAGCTCTGGACATCGTCAATGTGTGAAGGAGTAGTACTGTGTCCCTCTGGGCTGGATGAGCAGGGGGCTGCAGGCAGAGAGGTCAGGAGTGGCCAGACTGCCAGGGCTCCCCAGACACTGTGGTGGGGGCTATGTCGCTGGTACAAGGACCTGAGACAGAGGCATCGCCCTAGATAAACCTTTATTGTCTGGCTGGTGTTGGTACACATGTCAGCGCAGGTGTAGAGATGTGATGAAGGGGCGAGCAATGTTGAGCACGTGGTGCCCTGAGCGGGGGAGGGGAGTAGGGGCTGCCATCCTGGCTCATTCCTTCGACCTCATGCTCCCCTGGGACCCATTGCCCCTGCTCGCTCCCCAGCCCACAGGTGCTGCAGCCCCAGTGTGGAAATGCCCCAGGTGCACGTAGCAGTGGGAAGCAGGGTGTTGGCACAGCTGTGGAGCTGTCCCCAGAAAGGTGCCACCTAGCAGGGCCTGTGGTGGGCAGAGGGGCTTCCTTGCAGGGAGCCAAGGGAGCCACTGACACGTGCTGCCTGCAGGATGCACCATGACCTTGGCTGGGGTGCACCATCCTGCTCAGCCACTGACCCATGCCGTGCCCCTGGCCTCAAGGCGCAGCTGTGCCTGGGCCTCCCCAGGGACACAGGGGTGCTGCCAGCGGGGCAAACAATTCCTGGAGAACAAATAAGTTAACAGGCCGGAGCACACAGGGCACACCAAGCTGGGAGCATCCCCAGCAGCGCCTGCCTGGCCCTGCCTATGGGGTCAGCTCACAGCGGGCTGGGGCAGAGGCAGCTCTGGCAAGGCAGAGGTGTGGGGGTGCCTGGGTAGCAGAGTTCCCCTGTCCCTAGTGTCAGACCCGTGGGTCCCCTGGACCCTCCTGGGGCAAGCAGCTCCCCTGCCCACCGGCAGCCCCGGGGACAAGGGCAGCAGGGGGGTGGGCAGGGCAGGCTCTAGCACTCTTTCTGCCGCATGCGCAACTCATGGCGACGCAGGTGGTTGTAGAGGGACTGCACGTAGGTGAAGACGCACTTGGCGTCTGGCTTCTTCCCCATGATCATCATGTCTTCGACCTCCACCAGCGGCACACAGTCCACCAGCGTCCTGGAGAGATGAAGCCCTCAGGCAAGCTGCTCCTCAGGGGGGCTGGGACAGGAACCCCACACTGCCCAGGGCCTGCTGGCATTGGGCACTGCTGCCCTCTGCCCTACTTGGCTCCTGCCTGCCCCCCAGTACCCTCAGTCCTGCCACTCCTGGCACTGGAAGAGCATGGGCTCCCTGCCCTGGGGGCTGCCTGCCTGGGAGGGTTTGCCCACCTGCCTGCACCCCTTGCCCTCCTGATGCTCTGCCACAGCTCTTGGTGCTGGTACTCATACCATGCTCAGGCTGTGCCCACCCTCCTCCTCCTCCAGTGGTTGCTGGTACCCCTGGGGGAAAGCCCTGCCTGCACCTGTCTCTCTCTGCAGTGTCAAGACCCACTGGTCCAGGGAAAAGAGGGGTGGGTCTCCATCACATGCTGCCCCTCACTCCTGCTTCAACCCCTGCTCTTCTGCCTCCTGCCAGCCCAGCCACTCTTGCCCTGAACTGGAGCCTGAGGACTGCCTGGCCCAGGACCATCACACCCCACTGTTGGGGTGGGAACTGCCCTGCTTCAGTGAGTTCAATGCAGCCTGTGCCTACTGCTTCCTCTCCCAGCTCCAGCATGGTGCAAGGGTCCACCCAGGACCTTGCTCCAGCAGCTGCCAGCCTCAGGGGGCCCTGGCAGATCAGCCATAGCTGTGCCTCCATCCCTACAGGCTCATGGCTCTGCCATTGCCACTCAGGTGGGATGGCCACCCTGTCCTCACCACCCCTCCAGCTCTCTGGGCCATCTCTCTCCCCAGACTGGGGCTCTCTGGGTGGTAGAGGGGGCTAACAACATGACTATGGCTCACTATGACAACCAGGCAGGGCATGGAGGGGATTCAGCCACCTCCATCCTCCAGTCTTTCTACTGGGGGAGTGGGTGCAGGGAGGCACAGAAGGAACCCTGCCACTGCTGTCACCCCTGTCCTGGTCCTGCCCAGGCCCCTGCATCCCTGCCAGGCATTGTCCCCTCCTGGGGACAGACAGTGCTGGAGCACCCCAGGCTGCTGCTGCTGCGGCAGGGGCTGAGCTGGCTTGAATTGGCAGCCCCTGCTACTGCCATGGCTAGCTCAGCTGCTCTGGCCCTGGGCCATCCTCCAGCAGGGCTCTGCCCTAAAGACAGGATGCACAAGGAGAGTCCAAACCCCATGCTGGCACCCACCACCACAACACCCTCACCCCCAAGCCTTGTCCTGCCTGCCACCTCCTGCTGCAAGTAGCCCCACTGCAGGCCTTGACCCTCAGAACATCCCCCCCCTTTCCACCCTCCACCCCGAGGACAGACCCCCAGCTGATGCCAGCCCCTGGGGAGCACTGTGGCCCAGGAGAGCCCCACCCTGGGCTCCACAGTCCCAGTCTTCCCCTGGTGCCTTTGCTGTGCTGGTCAGTGAGCTCTGAGCCCAGGTGCTGGCTGGCATCAGCCCCATCTCATGATTTGGGCACTGTGGGGATGGGGAGCCTTGGGAAAGCCCCTGCCACTGCCAGCCTGGCTCAGGCTGGAGGGGAGGGGGTGATGGTGGAGCAATGGCAGTGCACAAAGAGCAGCTCTGCCCTTATAAAGCCATTGTTTGGGCCCCAGTGTGCCAGTGCTGCGCAGAGCCAGGGGAGCCCCAGCTCCAGCACCAGATGGGATGCCCTGAGACAGGCACAAACACTGCAGGATGAGGCAGGATCCAAGCACTGAGTCACACTTTCCAGACTCCTGCTCCTGCCCATATATGAGCAGGCAGCACCTTGGGGCTGGGCATGCACCCTGGGGCAGGGGAAGGAGGCAGCAAGTGCAAGCAGTGATGCTGCAGCAGCCTGGGGGGGTCACCCACACTCAGGCAGTGCCACTTAGAGCACACAGAGCAGAGTCCCCAGCAGCTGATCCCTGGGTCAGGGTCGGCCAGGGGGAGGGCTCTGTTCTCACTACTGCCCTCCCCATAGCTGGAGAGCCAACAGCCCCACAGGGTGACACAGTTTCCCCTGCCCATAACCCCCATGGGAGCTATTCCAGAAGGCCAGCTGCCTCTGCCCATCTCCTGGCTGCAGCTGGGCCCTACCACCACCATTAGTTGCCCCTTGCCCCCTGGCATCCCCCAGCCCTTCCCCAGCCGCGGCAGCTGCTTCCAAGCCGAGCCCTGGTGGTGGTGGGGCACAGGCAGATACTTGGAGGGGAAGGTTCTCACCATTGGTCCTGGGGGGGGTGACAATGGGCTACGACTTTTTGGTTTTTACCAGCCCCTTCTGGACCAGGCAGCGATAGAATTCCTGAATGTATGTGTACACACACTTCCAATCTGGCTCGCGCATCCGGACCATGTCCTCCACGTCCAGCAACTGCGGACAGTCCGCGTGCTTCCTGGGTGCAGGGAGAGAGAGGGGCAAGCCAGTGACCGCAGCCCAGTCAGGGAGGGGAGGAAGAGAAAACAAGAGACACAGATCAGTGCAGTTCCCATCCCCCCGGCAGTTGCTCTGCTCTGGCATGCTCTGGGGGTGCGTGATGCAGGGGCAGGAGGGCTCCAGGCACCCCGTGGCAAGGCCATTCAGGGAGACTGGGAAGCACAAGCAAGGGAGGTGGGGAGCAGCAGGTGAGCAGCGTGGAGAGGCGTGAGGTCCAGAGGGAAGGACAGACAGAGGGGAAGTGAGGTGTTCTGGCACGCCAGGTGCTCAGGGAGCGGGTTCCAGAGTGGAGCAACATTCTATATAGCTCCTATATAGACCTGTCAGGCGGATGGTGGGGCAAGCCCATCCCTCCTGCCCAGCTCCACTTGGAACCGCACAGCACAGCCCTGGTGCAGGAAGCTCAGGAGAGGACGCTCACAAGAGCTGGAGGAGGAGGAAGGACGAGAGGCCACCTGGCTTCCAGGCCGGAGAGATGATGGCTCTCTCAAGTCCGTGCACTGGTTCCCCAATTAAGGCAAAAGGTCCATTACCAGGAGCGCTAAGAGCCAGGCCTGCAGCTCCCTTCTCGCTCCACCAAACAGCACCACGGCACCCAGGGAGCTCGTGGGAGCCCCCAGCTTGCCCCATGGCCCCAGACACCAGGAGGATGGGACCCCCACCCCCAGTCCTGCCCCCGGGCAGGGTGCTGGAGGAGAGGTGTGCATGGGTGGGAGAGAGACAGAAGGAAGGAGAGAGGGGCTGACTGCCAGCCCTCCAGCTGGGCACACTCCCATCTCTCAGCACCCAGGAAAACCAGAAGCAAAAAGGGAAGGGAAAGAGACTGGAGAAGCTGCGATGGTGTTTGAGCCCTTACAACTGTGAAAGGAGGCACCTGGCACGGGCAAACCCTGCTCCCCAAAAGCCTGCAGTCCCACACTTGGCACCTGAGATGGGATGTACTGTTGGGGGCTGGTGCCCTGCCCTACACCCGGGAACCCCACCCCCATGCACACCCTCATCACACCAGACTGGCCTGGACTGGCCTCTCATGACTCTACCCACGCATCTGCTGCTTTCCCACCCACCACCCAACCTTGTTATATGCCATGGGGGGAGCGACACATACGGGCACCCACCTCCAGCACCATCACTCCCACGTGTCTGCCCTTGTCCCAGCAGCGAGCAGGAGAGCCTCCCCAAGCCACCCCAAGCCCACATGATGGCATGAGAAGTACGTACTCTGCGGAAGAGAAGGCCACCTCAAAGTTGTGGCGCCGGTTCTGGGGTGTCAGCTTACTGTAGTCAAATGCATCAGGGAAGAAGTTGTGGACCAAGGCACAGAAGGCCATGCCATCACTCCAGCTGGACGAAAAGTTCTGGATGTCCACATGCTGAGAAGGCAAGAGAGTTACTGAGGGACGGAGTGATCAGCTCTGGGATGGGAAAAGGAGGTGGCACCCACCTCATAGCCCCGGGTTTTGGCTCTACACCAGTCCAGCAACATCTGCTTGATACTGTTGGCATTGGGCACACCAAAGCTGGAGGAGCGCTGCACAGTGGTCTGTGACGCTGCGGGGTTTGGTGAGCTATGGCAGGAGACACAGGGTGTTATCCATGGGTGTTAGCTGCAGGGTGTTATCTGCACAGCATTCACTGCCCCAGTCAGCCTGCCCCAGGCCCAGCCTCACCTCCCGCCTTCCTTCTGCAGCTTCTCCATCATGGCCTTGCGTGCCTGTGAGGCTGATGTCTTGGGCAGGCTCTGAGCCTTCATTAGCTCCTTCTTCTTCTCTGCCTGACGTCGCTCCAGCGCAGCCAGGCTGCTCTGCCTGGAGGCACTCTCATCCTCACGGTTGAAGATGCTAAGAGAGAGACAAACAATGCAAAGGGGGCTGTGGGTAGCCCACGGAAGGGCAACCATGGCCTCAGCCCTTTGCCAGCCCTGGCACTTTGGAGTCCTCCAAGTCCATGGGACAGAAGAAGATGCTTAAGGTGCTTAAGAAGAAGACGCTTAAGGTCCCCAGCTGGCAGACATGTCACTGTGCCCATGAGGGCCCCTGAACACAGTAAGCATACCTCAAGGACCAGGAGGCTTTGGGGACACCCTCACACGGGGACACTGCAAGCTGGGCAGAGGGTTTGTGCAAGCAGATGAGTGACAGGGACCATGTGGGGCTGTCCCCACAGACAGCCCCCACTCACCTGCCAGTCTTCTTGGATGAGGAGCTGTAGGATGATTTGGTTTGAACGAACGTGCTGTTGCCACCTGCAGAAAGAGAGGAAGGAGAGGCCCTGGACAGGAGCTGAGGGAAGCCCTGCCAGGCAGCTGGGACTCGGCCTGCACCACGGCTATGACAGCTTAGCAGCAGTCATGCCTCAGGCAATGCTGTGAGGAAAGGGTAGGAGAAGCTCTTACTGTCTGATCTCTTCACATAACTTGACTCCATGGTTGTGGTACGGGAGGTCTTGGTGCCATCACCTGCAGGGACAAGGCAATGGAACCAGCTGGGCTGGGAGCAGCAGCACCCACAGATACCTGCTGCTGACAAGCACACTCGGACTTATGCAGTGCAATGGGGAGAACCAGGTGGTAGAGCCACGGGAATAGCAGGCAGAGGGAGGATGGAGGGCACATACCCCCCAGGTGGAGCAAGGGGCCAGTGTAAAGCAGCAGGGAGCTGGGGCATCCCTCAGCCCCTGCAGCCACTCAGCTTGAACCTCCCAGGGACTGGGAGAGCAGAGGTGTAGGGGACAGGAGACAAGCTGAAGGTGTAGATGAGGCCCTGCCACCCCAAGAGGGTGGGGATCAGGTGGGAAATCACCAGAGCAGATCCCTTAATGATCACCAGGCAGGCTCTAAGTGAGCCAGAGACTCAGCACTGAGCTACAGCCTGCTCCACCACAGTCGAGCCAGACCCAGGACAAGAAGTGAGTGGTAGAGGAGCTATAGTGGCAGAACACTGGGAATGATTTGGCACAACCCCTGAAGGGCCAGCACACCAGTCAGTAAGCCAAGTGCTCCCCAGCTCAGCCCGTACTAGACTGGACGAGACGCTCGGTCTTGGTGATGGTGCTGCGCGCCGAGCCATCGGCTGACTGAGTGCTCTGTGTGGTGGTGGTCTCGGTGGCGTGGCCAGCCCTTCCCATCGTAGCCTGGCTTCTAGCCTCCTGCAGCCGCTGGTCTCGCTCCTTCTCCCGCTGGTCTACAAACACAGGGTGGAGACAGCATCAGCAGTGAGAGGCAGGTCCCATGCCACACCAAGGGTGCTATGGCTGCTGTTGGCAACCGGCTTGTGATAAGGATGATGTCCTGGGCCTAGCACAGCTGGGGAGCAACAGTGGACCCAGCACACGCCCTCCTGCTTCCCCATGGCTAGACAGCCCCACTCCAGCACTCTATGCTGGCACTGCTACTGCTCCAACCCCAGTGGTAGTCACTGTTCCCAAGTACCTCGCTTGCGCTGGCGCAGCTCCCGCATGGCATTTCGGATCAGCCGTCGCTCCTCAAAGTCCATTGTCCGATCCAGCTGCAGGAGGGGGAGGTCAACATCACTCCTCTGCCACCAGCTCAGGGACCCTTCATCTTCCCCCAAGAGCCCGAGCCAGAGAAGGAGGTACCATCTTATCCAGAACATCCTCATCCTCAATCCTGCTCAGCTCCTCAACGTTCAGCTTGCTCCTTCTCTCCACCTCCCTCACTTGCACCTTCATGCCATTGGGCAGCTCTGGCTCCAGCCTCGATGCCTGGGGCTGCTCCACGACCTCTGGCTCCATCTGCAAGGACAACATCTTGAGGCTGAGTCCCTGCCAGCTTGGCCACCCCACTACCCTGCTCAAGGTCCAGATCCCCATCACCCAAACACATGCTGAGTGCCAGAGGCAGTGAGGACCCTGGAGAGGACATGCCATAAGCGGCATAAGAGTTCTCAGCTGGTGGGGTGCCACAGGCATCTGCGGGGCCCAAGGCAGGCAGGGAGACATAACACCCCTCTGCGGCACCCACTGCCCTGAGAGGGCCCAGCAGTCCCTGACCTCCTCGTAGTCTGGCTGCCAAAATATCTCCAGATACTCCCTGCTCTCTGTCAGGAGGCGGCTGGGCCCCACAGCAAGCAGGGCTGCCTGGGGCTCCAGGCTGGGCAGTGCCTGGTGCCCAGCAGTAGGCAAGGTGCTGGCAAGGCCAGTGAGCACCGTTAGCAGCACAAGGGATTTCCATGGAATTAAGGGACTTAGTGGAGAGAAGAGCTTGTGCAAGAGATCAAGAGCCTCCCCCACATCCCTGCCAGGATCTAGGCCAGCTTGGCCCCTGCCCAAGCACAGCCAGGACGCCAAGTCCCTTTCAGCACGACCCCCCAGCAATGCTCAACAGGCAGCAAGCCAGGCCCGGAATAGGGCACGGAGGCAGCAGGGATGCCAGAGCTGGCCTGGAGCAGCCATGCACACACCTGGCCCAATCCTGCATCCTGTTGCCCATGGCAAAGTCATCAGCAGGTGTTGATGTTGCCCACATGTGCCCATGCCACCACCTGTACCTGGCACTGCACCGGGGTCAGGAGAGCTGCCCGTGGCCTCCTGCCTGGCACACTGGCAATGCGGAGCAGGCGGGCATTGCAGCCCTGCCAGCAGGAGCCCAAGGGGTAGCAGATCCCCATGGTGCCATGCCCTCATGCACCACAGCCACAGTCCCATCTCGTGCCACGGCTCTGGACACTCCCAGGAGCCCTGGGGGCTGGTGCCCCCTCCCACCCCCCACCGTGGGGCAGGGCTGCCCGCACTCACACTACTGTTGGTCCGGGAGAGGTGCAGGGCTGTTTGTTGGCGTGTGCTGGAGAAAGTGGGTGGATGTGCCACGGGGTCGCTGGGCTCCTCAGTACCCTCAAAGTGGGTGCAAGGGTCCTGTGCTTCCAGAAAGAGGGTGCTGATGTCTTCCCCAGGGGGATCCTGCAGCCCTGCTGCCAGCAGGTCAAGGCAACGGCCCAGGTGCCCCAGCTCTGCCCGCAGCTCCAGGTGCTCCTGCTCCAGTGTCTTCAGTGCCCACGCCACTGCCTGCACCCGCTGCAGTGCCCACTCCAGCTGCCCCTCTGCTGCCCGCCGGAATGCTGCCAGCTCCTGACACAGCTCTGCCAGCTCGGCTGCCCCAGTCTGCGCCAGCCCCTCCAAGCTGACCCCCGGCATGGTGGCGGTGCAAGCACCACAGCGAGCCCCACTCAGCTGTCTGCTGCCCTTTATAGGGGCGCGGGGGCACCTCCCCAGCTGGAGGCCGGCCTGCTCCCTCCCTGTGGGCTATTCTGGTCTCAGCAGCTGGGGGTCCTGCACAGGGGTGCTGAGCCAGGCGTCACATTTGGCAGCATGTCTGCCTGTGGGACCAGGTGGCTCAGCAAGAGAGGCCCTGCAAGTGGGTCTGCCCTGCCCTCATGGCTGCCAGAGCCAGACACCAACCTGGGGGGCTGTGGGACATAGCAATGGGGTCCAGCCCTGACAACTGCTGTGCTGGATGAATGACAGGGCTGACCACTGCTGTGCCCTTTTGCCAAAGTGCCCTCCCACTTCAGGCCAGCATCGCTCCCAGCACACTGACACCTCCAGCCCCAGGCTGGCACTGGTGCAAGGGCCTCAGCCACAGCCGGGATCTTTGGAGGTCTCTGTACCCTCACGCCACCTGAGGCCTGCCCCAGGGGGAGCAGGTCCCTGTGCAACGGGCTTAGGCAGCACCCCACCAGCAAGAAGACACACCTCAATGGCTACTGCCCCCAGGTCCCTGCAGCCCGCCGGTCCCTCCAACCAAGCCCTACCTGGCAGAGCTGCCAGCACTGCTGCCTTCTCCTCCTCCTACCTGCCCACCGGGAGCACACCTGGAGGCTGCGCCTCTCACCAGGCAGCTGATGGGTCTCAGACCCCCCACCCTGCCAGGCAGCCCCACTAATACCTTAATAAGAGCTGACGGGTGCTCAGGCCAAGTCTGCCCAAGCGCATTAGCATGGGGAAGTCACTGTGCTGCAGGCAGTGAGCTGCCCACAAGGCAGGACGTGCCAGCCGGTGTGGGCAGCACCAGAGGGCACTCCTGCTAGGCTGGGGGCACTGCCTGTCTCATACTGACGCGGGCTGGGCTGAGGACGGGGTGAGCCAATGCTGCTACAGCCACCAGTGTGCCCAGGCCACTGGAGGTATCACAGCCACTGGCAGTGCCACGGGCCACTGGCAGTGCTGTTCCTGCAGAGGCAGCCGAGCATGCACAAGGCTGTGAGTGAGGCAGAGCCGTGTTTGACATCCCAGCTCCTGCCAAGGCGGCGCACGGGCGCCTCACATTACCCTAGATGGGCAGGAGCAGATAAAAGCACTTGAAGGCTGCACATGGGGCTGCCTCCTGTGCCCATCCAGCCCCAGGGTGGCTGCAGCCCACTCTCCCCCCAAAACACTGCAGAGTGGTTGTTTTTTTCATTTTTTTTCCTAGTTGCACCCAAGAATCCCTACTGGGCCAGGTGGGTTGGGTCTGCCACGCCACTCTCTGCTCAGGATAGTGGAGTAGGAACAGGCAAGACCCCAACCCACAGCTCCAGGGTGGGTTAGAGACCCTCAGGGAGCCCTGCCCCATGGTAGGCTCCCCTGCGCCATGGCCAAGGTCCATCCCCAGGAGACAAAACAGGAGTGGGCAGCAATGGTTTTTTCCCTGAGCTGCTGCCACCCTTAAAGATGTTTAAAACAGAGGGAGACCCACAAAAGACTCCCAGCCTGCATCCCTTCCTCTCTCCAAGCATCTGGGTACACGGTGGCACAGTCCAGAGCACAGGGGGCTCGTGGAGCTGTGCAACCACACACAAAGCCCAGGGTCTCTTCGTGAAAAAAACCCCAACCAAAACCAGCCAGAGCCTCTGGAACATGCTGCCACCCCACTGGTTCCTGGTCCCCACTCCAAGCCCTGGAGCTGTCAGGCAATGCCCAAGTGGGGCACAGCCCCACAGCACCAAGGCCCCCTGGGCACTCACCTTGGTGACGTTGCTGCTGACACTGCTGATGTTGCAGATGCTGCTGACATTGCTGGGGATGGTGGTGATGCGAATAGGGGTGCTCCGCAGCCCCAGGGTCACCTCTACAAGGGGAGCAAGAGGCATGTGGGGTCTGCCCCAGCCTGGCAGGCTCAGCCCCATGGCTGGAGAGTGGCTCTGGCTGAGCAGCCTGGCTACCCCATGCATCCTGCCCTGGCAGCAAGCACCAAGCTCTGGCACAGGCTCTGGGGACAGGCAGGGGATGGGGAAGCCAGGCCCCCCTCATCCCCCTGGCTTATCCTCCTCCCCAAGGAGGGGTACTTTCTGCAGTGCTCCAGCTGGAGCCAAGATCTCCTGGTGTGAAGGATGGCTACAGGAGCACCCCAAGCCAGCCACGCCTGCAGGCAGGCAGGGTTGGGGCAGGGCTGGAGCAAACACAGCACAGCAGCGGAATGGGGCACAGCAGGACAGCTTGGGCTTCCCTGAGCCAGCAGGTCAGTGGGGCAGAGGATGGGGCAGGGCTGCAGGGGCAGGGCAGGGACTGGGGAATGACCCACAACATGGCAGGACAGTGGGGATGGGGACCGGCTGCAGGGCCAGATGGTCTCCCTGGACCGAGGTGCCCTGAGTAGGCTGTGTGTGTCTGCCAAGGGGTGAGGGCTGCCAGGCAAGCTCTGTTCTTCTGGCAACATTTGTATTCAGCCTTCAGGCCGCCAGCACCCAAATGCTACTGCTGCTGCCAATCAACACCAGCCTGGCCTAGCACTGCCTGCCTGCCTCCACCTGCCCATTAGTGCCCACCATCTGTCAGAGCCCGGCTGTCCACTGGCACCCACCTGCACCCCTGCCAGGCTGCGCACATAGTCCCATTGGGAGCACGGACCCACAGTGCTTACAGCCCTGCTGGCACCCATTCCACTGTGGTACTCACCTTCCTGACAGATGCCCACCTCTCCCAGTGCCACCTCCCTGCACGACACCCACCGTGCCCATCGCTCCTATGGTGTCTAGCCTCCCAGCACAAGCCACCCGCCTGCTCGACCTGTCCTGCTCGCTCCATACCCCATCGGTGCCCACCTGCCCGCTGGCTGCCGGGAGCGGCCGTGATGCGGGGCGTGAGGGGCTGCACACGCCCATCCTTGATCTCGATGGTGAAGAAGGTCTTCATAGCGTCGAGGCGGGGGCCGACGGGGCGCGAGGCCGGGCGCTGCTCTGCTCCGCCGCTGCCCCGCGCGTTTTGAGCGGGCGCCGGCGGNGGGCATGGGCGCGGGGTCACCGGGCTGCGGCCGCCCGCGGGTGACCCCACCGGGGCTGCGACCCCTCCTTGGCCTCGCACCGTGCGTGCAGCTCTCCGCGGTGCCCCCTGCCACGCATGCTGCCCCCTCCCGAGGCTGCCACACTGCGCATGCAGCCCCCGCGGCGATCGCACGAAGCACGCTGCCCCCACCCTGGAGTGTCACACCGTGCATGCATCCCCCCAGCTTGCCCACGCAATGCACAATGCCCCCGGGGTGCCTGACCATGCATGCAGCCCTCCACCGTGCCCACAAGATGCGTTGCTGCCCCGCACAGATCCCAGCACGCACAGCCCCGCAGATGCCCTGCCACACACACAGCACCCCCCGAGGCGGCTGCAGCCCCTCAAAGCCTCTGCCCCCTCTCCCCAGTCCTGCCGGGGCCAGGTGTGCGTGCACATGGATGGGAGGGATGGATGCTGGGCAGGGAGCAAAAGAGCAGGTGGGTGGCCAGCAAAATCCTGCAACACCCTAGTACTGTGGAGCTCCGCGCCTTCTCAGGCTCTGCCAGGAACCTCCTGCCACGGGGAAGCAGAGAATGGAAGCAGCCACCACCGGGATCTTACCTGTGGAGCCAGCCGGGCACAGGGAGGAAGGCACCTGCTCCCACCGGTGAGTGTTCAGGCGAGCAGGGGTCCCTGTTACATCCTCGGTGGACACTGATGCTTCAGAAGAGACAGACCAGATAGGGAAGGAATGGGACAAAGGAAGCACAGGGTAAGCACGGCACAGTGTGCTGCAGCTGCCATCCCCACAGTACAGCACCCTGGGGTCCCCCTCCACATCACTCCACACTCCCCAGTGCATAGTGCCAAAATCTTCCAGCATCTGTAGGCTGCCTCACAACCTAGGCACGGGCTTTGCCCTGCAATGCCAAACCACAGTGCAGAGGAGGGCAGGACCTGTGCCCAACAGGGCAGTGGGGGGTACCTAGAGTCTGTGCCGAAAGGTTGGGATCACCCTATCCCTGCAAGGCCCTAGCACAGCATTGCCTCTGGAGGGGAAGGTGAGGGGGCTAGGTGGATCAGCCCCTGCAGGTGCAGGCAGGGCTCTGCCCGAGTCTGGAGTCACTGATGCCCATGGACCCAGGAACAGGGGGTGAGCTCAGCCTCTCCTCAGAACTCAGTTTTGAGTCTCCTGTGGGGCAAGGAGCGGTCAGGTCCTGCATACTTTCCTGCACCCCAAGCTGTACCTTGATGCAGTTCAGCATATTCTCAGGATTTGTGCCTTCCCAGGAGCCAGCAGCCTCAGGGACTCCTCGGAGGGAACCCTGACCCTGGCACCAGAGAACTGCTTTTTGGTTTTTGTTTCCTCCTGCCACAGTCATGGGGACAGTTTTCCCAGCATCAGGAAGAGGGCAGCTGCTGGCCATTGGAATCCCACTGGGCTGCAAGGAGGCCCCAGAGGGTGCAAGGCTCTGGAGAAGGAGGGGGTGGTCAGAGCCAGCCGCACATGGCTCTCAGCCTTATTGGGACAAAGAATGCAAAAGGCCAGAGTTTGCTACCGGCACTGATTCCCTTTCATGGCCCTGGCCAGAGAGGGGAGCCTGGTAAAAAGTCTGCCTGGAACCCAGCTCCCTGGCCAGAGTGGGCACTGCCACTGCTCAGCTGGACAGCAATCAGCCTCCAGCTAGGAGTGGCCCTTGGCCTGGCTATGTCCTGCACTCACATTCCTGCTCCAGCATGTGTGGGCTGGAGTCACATCCCCAGGGCTGCCTGGGATGTGCATGCTGCAGGGCAGGGGAACGGGGGGCTGGTGCCCTGCTGCCAGGGAGCCACAGCCCTCTATGTCCATCCCCCCCCGCCTCAAGGGCTGCACTTACCCACTGGTGGCCTCCCATGTCTCCCATCTGGCCCCAGTGCCTGGCAGCGCATCTCAATATGGAGCTGTGGGAGGAGAGAGGCAGAGTGCTCAGCTGAGGAATGCATGCAGTCCCCTTATTAAGCTGCCTTTGTCCACAGAAGCCAGCCCTGGGCAAGGAGGACAGTGGCAGCTGCCACCAGTTCTTTACCTGGCTGGCAGCACTGGGATGGCCATGGCGGGGCTGCTCCCCTCTGGGGCTTTGACCCCCACTGGGCTCCAGGGCACTGGCCAGGCTGCCCAGGCTCCCTTCCTTCCAGGCTGCCTGATGCTGCCCCTGGGGCTGGCCCTGCTCCAGCTCCTTGCCACCATCCTCAGAGTCTGGATTGGGCTCTGGGGCTGGCTGCAGCTCCAGGAGCACGAGGGTCCCCGAGACTGTGTCTGTGGGTGAAAAAAGAGGCTCTGCTTAGGGAAGCCTGCAGTGCATCCCTGCTCCTGCAGCCCCTCCAGCCACCCAGCTCCCCTGCCCCCTATCGTCCTGCAGCTGGCCAGGTGCAGCTCTGGCCCCAGGCATGCACCCAGACAGGGCTTTGCCATGGACATTTGTGGGGACTCACCCTGGGCACTGGGTTTCTGGGGGTCTCCCGCCTGCTGGCTGCACAGCTCCTGCATCCCAGCTGGGATGTGCTCCTGCTCCACCACGTCCTCTTGCTCATGGGCCTGGGGAGAGCAGGGCATGAGAGCAGCACCAGCTCCACTCCAGTCTCTGACTGGGTCACTGTGTCCCATCCCTGCCACCCAGCCAGGAACATGCAGGTTGTGGCCTCTTCCCCTGCCATCCAGGTCTCTGTCTGTATGCTGCTGGGGATGGACAAGCCAGTCCCTGCAGTGGACTGACTGCAGGCATCAGTGCAGGAGGCCAGCAGGGGGACAAGTGTTCCCACAGACTGCTGCCTCCAGTTGGCAGGGAGGGAGATGCTGTCTACTGAAGCAGGGCCCCAAACCCTGAGCACCTCTGGGGCTTCTGGTACCCCTCTGGGGGTTTATCAGCACCAGGGCACAGAGCAACAAGCTGGCACTTGGGTCCCTCTGTGGCAGCTGCCCCAAGCACACCAGCCTTATCAGCATGGATACAAGCAGGTGGGAGAGGACAGCTCCTGCCCCACGACCCCACCCCAGGCATTCCAGGGCTTCACCATCCAAGGAGCGCCCAGTTTTACATCATCCTGTCTCAGCCTGTAGCACCTGCAGCTCTGCTTATCAAATAATGAGCATAGGTTAACACACAGGTGACAGGTGTGTCCCTGACACACATGAGCAGGGCCAAGGTGTCCTGGTGTCAGCCAGGGAACATGTGCCAGTCCTGGCTGTGCCAGTGCCTCTAGCAGCACTGTGGGCTCCAGGTGCTGCCACGACTCCAGGGCAGAGGGAGGTGGAGAGGGGACCATACCCTGAGGGGCACAGGGGAACCAGGCCCCAAGCCCAGGGATGGAAATGGCCTTGGGTTTGCAGTTATCAGATGGACAGAGTGAGACAGCCCTACCAGCTGCTCAGAGGTGTCAGAGCACAGCCAGGACTGGGGGCAGTGTGCCAGCACATCTGGATGGGGAGGCAGACAGTGCTGAAAGGTGGCACAGGGCCACATGCCCTCTGCAGCCTCCTGCTATGGCCCTGGGGCAGGTGGAGGGGGAAGCAGGGCTGCACAGAGGCAGATGGGGTAACTCTGCCCAGCTTTAGTTATAACCACTGCTTCTTCCCTCCCCACCCTCACAGGGCAGCCTCGCAAGGGTGGGTGCAGGGATCTCCTACCACCACACAGTCCCTGCAGGGTCACCCTTGCTGCACTGAAAACCCCTGCTTGTACCCATTCCTTCCAGCCCTGCCCACCAGCTCATTCTTCCCCCATCCAGAAAGCCCCCAGCTTCACTTCAGAATGAGCCCTGGCCTCTCAAGGGCTGGCAGGAACAGTCATCACAGGAAGGGAGGTGGGAGATCAATGATTCTAGCTGTGCAGAGGGACTGCTGCAGGCAGCTGCCACAGGAGGGACAAGTGGCTGGTGCTTCCAGAGTCTCGTCCCCAAGAGGTGGAGCAGGGAGGGGTGCACCACACATGCCAATGGGCCCCTAGAACCCCGCCAATCTGCATCCTTGAGAGAAGTGCAGGGGCACCCAAGCCTGAAGCCCCAGCCACAGTTCACCACTGCTGGGGTCATGCTGACAGCCCAGCCATGTCCTCCCTTGTCCCCAGAGTCCCCACCCCCATCCACCACAGTTTCTTTGGGTGGGTGAGCACAGCTTGCCTGGGCCTCTGTGCTCCAGACACACAGGAGCCTCAGGGAACAGAAAGGTCTTCAGCAGTCCTGTCCCTCATAGCACCCTACGCACTCACCAATGAGACTTCGGGCTCCTGGACAGGGGGCTGCTCAGCAGTCCCCGTGTGCCCACTCTCCTCCAGCCCAGCCCGTGCTGGCAGCTCTGTATCATCCTGTTGATTGCTCTCTCCACTCCTGGCTGTGCCCAGGGGCTTGGCGCTGCCCTCGCTAAGGCTTTCCCCACTCCCAGTAAGGGCCGATGTTTCAGCATTGTCCCTCTGGATAATTTTCGCATCTGCAGGCACAGTGCGGGGCTCGCTGCCATCCCTCCGGCTGCTCTGCACATTCCCTGCCAGGGCTGCAGCTGGATGGGAGCAAAGGTGCTGTTCAGGAAGGAGCTGCCCTTGTCCCAGGCTCTCCAGGGTAGCCACCTCAGAACATGGGAACGTTGCCTCACCTTCGATCTCCTTGGCCCGCAGCTTACGGATGGCAGCTCGGATCAGCTTGCGCTCCTCATACTCACCGGCTGCCCGCAGCTGCAAGAGGGAAGGACCCAGGAGGGAAGCAGGGTCAGCCTCGGCACAGGGTCCATCCTGGCACATGATCTGCTCCAGCACACGGTCACTCACCAGTTTTGTCAGCTCCTCCACGCTAGTGATGGCTTCGAGCTGCTGGGACAAGGCAGCCAGGGCTGCCTGCTGCTCCTCCTCCAGGTGCTGGGAACTGTGTGGGGCAAGAGCGGCGGCCAGCCAGAAACTGCTGTGGGCACTTGGGAGCAAAGTCCCCTTGTGTGCAGCTGGCAGATCCAGTCAATGGGCCCCTACATGTGCCAAGCTGCACCCACCCTCATGCCCACCCAAATCTGTACCAGTCACAGTGGGGCCAGACACTGCAGCCCCCACCCTCTGGGGCAGTGGCAGTGGGTGACCCCAGCTCCCCACTGGACTCACCCTGGCCAGTTCTCCTTGTCATCCTGTCTGTGACTGCCACGCTCGGGGCGGAAGCGCTTGGATGCCAGTGCCTCCTCATCCCGCTCCAGCTCCTGCCGCTGCAGGTCCCGGATGGCCGAGCGGATGCGGCGCCGCTCGGTCAGGTCCAGTGTGGCCTCGAGCTGGGTACACAGGACAGGGCTCAGCACTGGCTCTGGCCACTGAGCTCATCTCAGCCCTGGTGCCACTCCCTGCCATGTTGCCATGGGCTGCCCATGCTCCAGACAAAGGAGCTATCTGTCTGTGGTGCCCACGTGCCCAGAGCACACTGCCTGATATTGCCAGGCCCTGTGGGGAGCCGGCATGCCCCCTCCCCCTCCACGACAGGATGCTGGGACCAGCCATGGTGAGGAGAAGCTACCATAGTGGCACTGAGACCTCTGGCATGTGAGGAGCAAAGAGATGGGCACGTGAAATGAACACCCACTGGTGGTCCCTGCAGCCCCCAATGATTCCTGCAGCTCTGCCCCCTCCCAGTGCCACCAGCTCTGGAACAAGCTCTCCCACTCACCCCAGCCCCTCCGGCAGCTGAAGGACAGCAGAGCCTATTCCCCTCCTATCCCAATGGCCCCCAGAAGGTGTTGGTTGGAAGGGTCCCAGCACTCCACCTACAGGTCCTCCTGGCCCCCCTGCAGCCCTCCTCATCCAGTACTAGAGGATGTCAGGTGGCTCTTGAAGCCAAATCTATAAGTGGGATCTGTCCTAAATCAAAGTCCAACCCCCTATGTGTGGGAAGCATAGCCACAACTACCCGCAAATACCCCTGACAAACATTTCACAGGTGCTCTGGGTGCTCCTCAGCCCACCCAAGGCCAGGTCCTGGCACTCAGGGTTGCTCCCCCTCTTTCAGATCAGGTCCAGCCCTGCTAGCAGCCCCAGTGCTTCCAGGAGGCCATGCACAGCCCCTGTCAGATGGTGAAGGGGCAGAAGGCAGTCAGATCTGCGGGAAAAGGCCAGCCAGGCCCTGCTAGCTTCCCACTGTCCTGCTGTGGGACATTGAGACTGACCCAATGCTGGGAACTCAGGAGGTGATTTCCCATGGAGCTCATTAAAAATAAACTCCATGACACACAGCAGCTGCTGTCAGCATCAAGCCCCAGCATGCTGGGAGCAGTCCTGGCTACGCCACAGGACAAGAGCCTCAGTCCCATCCCTTCCTGTCCCACAGGCCACTAACAGGCCACCCATCCAGGCACTCCGGGTTCTGCTGCAGCAGATAACAGGGTCAGTCCCTCAGCTGGACCTGAGCTAAGCCACACCAGGGGCCCTAAACCACGGCCTGTATGCAGACCCCCCTGCAGAGCCCCTGAGAAGTCATTGGCCTTTGTCTTCCCTGCTCAGAGTTTGGGGACCAGGGAGGTATTCTCATCCTAATGAAGCCAGCAGGCACAGAGATGCCACATGTCAAAACTGTAGTACTTCAACCCCTGCCAGCCTCGAGGCCCGACCAGGAGCATTATCGTTCCCCAGCTGTGAAGGTTCCACTGGCTGGGACCACCAATTCCCAGGGCAGACTGACGCTGAAAATACACACGACATCTGGGGGAGCTGTCTGGAACTGAGGTGTTCCCTCCCTCCCACTACAGCAGCCCCTGCCATGCCAGCTGGCAGTGCCATTCTTCCCAGCATCCTGGTCAGAGCTGGGGCCTACAGCCCCCTGGGCTCTTACCCAGAGCAGGCACCTCTGCCAGCACAAGGGCCGGGAAGCAACTGGGAAGAGCAGGAGTCACTCTGCGACCAGAGCAGGGGGTGTTGGGGAGGAAAGCAGTTCCTCCATCCACATGGGCCTCTCATTTCCCGTCTGCCCTGGATGGCTGCCAGCATCCCAGGGATGCTGCGGCAGTGGAGACACTACTGCCAGGACAATGGCACTGAGACACAGCCTCTCCCCAGCTTTTCCAACAGCAGTGTCGGCCACCCTGGCCAGCCGGCGAGCCCAGCTCCCTGTGCGTGGGGCAGCATCCACAGACTGGGAAGTGATGGAACCATGTCCCGATCCAAACAAGGGGCTGGAGGCAGAGCCCTGGGGCAAGGATTACTCTCCCTGCAGCCATCCAAAAGTTTCGAGGACAGAAACACGGACCTCAACTGCACATGGGCTGGCCAGTGCCCTTGCCCTTCCCTAAATAAGCTGCTGGCAGTGGGTGGCTTAGCCTAAGCAGCTGGGTCAGGGCAATGAGGGAGGTGGTGGGGAATAGGAGAGGAAGGGGGTTGTGCACAGCAGCTGCGGAAGCCCAGAGTGCCTGGAAGAGACAGACACAATAGGACACCAACCCTGCACACCCTCGTGGAGGGAACATGCTGGCACCTGTGTCTGCTGTGTGACACTCATCTGCCAGCTCCAGAGTTTGCCTAGGAGGCTCCAGCTGGGACCTGATCTGCACCCACATCCCAGAAAGCTTCTGCCCATGGGACAAATGGCAGCAGAGCAGGAGAAAATGCCTTGTCCCATGTCAGCAGGGAGCTGGGATGAGGCAAGTGAGTGGCTTTGGAAGCTCCATGGCAGTGAAAACATGCCGGGAACCACAACAGCTGGGAAGGGACCAAGAAGCCCAGTCCCGCCAGCACAGGCAAGCTCAGGGATCGGCACATGCCAGGGCCCCACAGGCCCTGCCCAGCTGTCAGCAAATTAATGGCTCCAAGCAAACACCAGTCTCAGCACACAGAGCAGCTTTGCAAAAGGGCACTGGCATGGCACCTGTGGGCTGCTTCCCCACTGGTGCCCACCATAGTGGTGCTCAGAACCCTGGCACAGCAGGAAGCTCCTCTGGGAGGGTTGCAATTAGCCCTGCCTCCATCCAGCTCTCCAGAGCACCTGAGCACAGCACCTGGCAGGCTGGAGCCTAGCCACCTCCTGCAGCCCCAAGGTTCACTGTCACCTTTTGAAGGAGCCACAGACAGCATGGCTACCTCTGGACAGAGGAACGCAGGAAGGACACTGGGCGACAGAGATGTAACAGGGATGCAGTGCTCCTCAGGGCCACCAAAGCCTTTGCCAAAGGTCACTGAGTGTAAGAAGAAGAGGACCTCATGGCAGTGACTTTCCTAGCTCAAGCCTGCCCTGCCTCTGCCCCTAAGGGGCTTTGCATCCTTACTAACTAACCAGACTGAGATTTGGAGGGGTTGGGAGAGGGAAACATTTCCCAGGCCACGGTCAGAAGAGCACAGCCTGGAGCTCAGCACAGCCTCAAGCGCCCAAACAACCCCCTGCTTCCAGACATCCACCTAAGGGCCACCCTGCAGCAGCATCCACCCCATCTCCCACAGCTCCCTCCCTGGGCTACTCCAAGCCCTTGGTCACCTTTCTGTTGCCCCACAGGTTCATCCCAGTTGGCCTCTCTGGGTCTGGGGTACAAGTGAGCAACTGAGGAGAGAACCATGTGGATGCCTATGGCAGGAATTAGGGGCAGAGGTTTCCCGGCAGCTCCAAGCTCAGCCAGCACAGCGGTGAGGGGACCGGCTCACATTCCCCAGCCTCTTCCTTCCAGTATCCCTGGGGACATCTGATGCTGCTGCCAAGGTGTCACTTTCTGGGAGAATGGAGGAGAAGCAAGGCAGAGTGGAGGGCTTCTGAGAGCAGAGGAGCAGGGAGGAAGTGGTGGATGAGGCAGTTTTCCCTTATATGGACTAATACTCTTCCAGCTGAGTGGAGCCAAAAACCTAACCAGAAAAAAAATAATTCCTTCCCTGCTTCACATCAGCCCAGAGCCCGTGCTGCACAGCACAGGGAGACCTGGATCACGAGCAGGGTGCTCTGGGAAGGCAAAGGCTCAGTGGGTCAAAAAAGCCCCAGGAGAAGCACTGCTCGCTGCACCTCCCTAGGCTGGGAGGACCCAGCACCCATCACCATTTCTGGGGCTCCACCTCAGCCCAGAGACCTCGGCTGGAACATGGCAGAGCTGGAGCATTGGCAGGATGAGGAGAAATCCAGACCACCCACCCCCACACCTCTGGAGGGGTGGTCCGTGGGCCCCAACATCACCCCATGGCAAGCAGTGGGCTCCTCAGCTCACGAGCCACGGGCAAGGTCTACGTGTCATCACCCAGAGCTGGCTGAGGGTGGCACGGCCGGAGGCTCGGCCGGGGGCAGCCCCCCCGCCCACCTACGGCACAGCTCCCCCTTCCCACCGGCATCCCGACTCCTTCCTATTCCCGCAGACCGGCCTTCCCGGCTGACTCAGCTTCCTGCTCTGACCATTCCCCAGCGCCGGCCCGGGCCGCCCCGGCTCATCCCCCGGGGCAGGCGGCACAGCCCAGTCCCGGCCCGGGGGTGCCCGAAGCACGTCGTAGGGGCTTCCCGGGGCGCCAACCCCGGCTGAGCAGATCGCAGCCTGGCACCCCGAGTACCGCCTTCGGGACACGCGGTCCCTCGTCCCCTAGAGCCTCACCGGCCCCGCCACGGCCCTGCTCCGGCTCCGGGGCAGTGGCCAGCCGGTGCTCCCGCAGCCGCCGCGCGGAAGGGGATGGGACCCCCGGCCACACGGGCAGAGCACGGGAGGTGCGCCTGAAACCGCGCCAGCCCCGGGCAGGGCGAGAGAGAGCCCGCACCGGGACAGCGGGGAGCAAGGAACGGAGCCGGCAGCAGGGAACGATTCCCCGGGATCCGGCGGCCGAGGAGATGGAGCGGGGACAGGCGGTACAGCGGGGCGAGCAAAGGGCCAAGCGCGGCCAGAGCGGCGGGGCTGGAGTCACCGGGGCATTGGGGGGGGGGGCTCGTATCGGAGCTCACCGGGGCTCAGAGCCCGGCCCGGGCCAGAACGGGCCCCTTCGGGTGCTGTCGCCCGGGACCCTCAGAGCTGCAGCCACTCCGAGACACGACTCCGGAATCCCCCGGCAGAGCGACAGACCCGAGCCCCGCCCGGTCCCGCTCTGCCCGCGCCCGGGACAGCCCGCCCCGACGCCGGTGGCTCAGGCAGCCGAGGCATCCGCAGGCACGCACCGATCCGCGCCCGGAGCCGCCGCGAGCGCGCCGCGCGCCCCAGCCCTCCTGCCGTGGGACTCA
>VWZG01007995.1:31999-47541 GCA_013396735.1 Grallaria varia | reverse complement strand
CTGGGACATCCCGCCCGCCGGGCCCGCGCTGCTGCGGCCGGGGCTCGGCGGCGGCCGAGACAACAAAGTGCGGTCGGCTCGACGGCGCTCCCACCCGGCCCCACTCTGTTTCCTCCCGCCCGGCCCGGCCCTGCTCGGCTCGGTTCGGCTCCGTTCCCGCCCGCGCTCCCGGCAGCACCGTAGCCCCGCCGCTTCCCGCCGCTCCGCCCCACCGCCGCCGGCCCCGCCCCGCCGGAGTTGAGGTCCCGGTCCCGGTCCCCAGTCGCGTGCACCGAGCTGAGCCGCCGTGCCATGACCCGGGGCTCGGGGCTCTCTCCCGCCTCGGTCTCCGCGCCGGTGCCGAGGAGCTCGGGCCCGGCCCGCCTGCGGTGGCAGCCCCGATGCCGGTGTATCGCTGCCCGCAGAGCGGCCCCGCGACCAGCCCGGACCGGCTCGTGCCCGGGCGCGGCGACACCCCGCCCGTGGAAGCTGCTGCGCCCCCGGCTTGAGGGATGCGGGACAGAGCGCCACCAGCACCTCCATCCCGGGCCCTCCCCCATGGCGTCCGGGGGTTCACACCATGGGATGCGCCTGCATGCTCTGAAGGGCTGTTTGAGCAGCTCCCTGACACCCCACAGGTTCCATTCCCCCCAGGTAGTGACCCTGCCACATCCTCACTGACCTGCCGCCAAGGGTCAGTGAAGCAGAGTGTCCCCAGCACTGCTGCTCCTACACAGCACTCCTGGGGCCCCCTCGGGGGTAAGCTGGGCATGCAGCCAGTCAAGCACAGACTCCATGCAGAACCCCCTCACTCCCCCCACCCCTCCTCGCCCTTATGCTGTGAAGTGGAGCAAAGAGAGATTTACAAACCCCTTGGAGTGACCAGGGGCTCTGGCTCCAGTCCATTGGCACAGGGCAGGTGAGGGGGTGATCGATCTCACTGGCTTGCAGCAACCACAAGGTGCTATTGTGTGTTCTGTTCTGGCACAAGGGGGCAAATCATCCAGTAAGTGGAATGAACCTGCACCAGGGTGTAGAGGCCTGGATAGGTGCACAGGTCCTGGAGGTTCCCTCAGCTAGGGCACCAGTGCAGCAAGGTGAGGTGGGGCAAGAGTCCTTTAGATTGCCTTTGAAGATGCTAAACATAATGTCAAATACCAGTGATGGAATTTTATTGTGCAAGCACATGGTTGGAACTGGTCTGGATACCTGTCTGACTCAGGGGTGGGACAATGTAGACAAGAGTAGGGACCTGACTGTAGTGCCAGGCAGGGAGAATTCAAACTCCTTTGGGGCATGGCCCTTCTCCTGGGCACAGTAGCAGAGTGTGGGGCAGGCATTACCCTGCTGTTCTGGCAGCACAGACCCATCAGCAGTGCAGGGCTGCACAGTTTGCTGGAGCCTGGCAGCAGGCAGAGGAGCGTCCTGGGACACCTTTCCTTCCTTCTGGAGCTTTCACAGCCTCATGCCTCCTCTCCTGGGAACCTCCGACACCCACAGACCTGTGTCCATCCCACCGTCCCTACACCAAACACTTTGTGACCACTACCAAAGTCCCAGGTTGGCTGAACCTGGCTGTCGTCACTCCCAGAGGAAGCCAGGGAGGGGGGACCTGTCACTCTGGGAAGATGCTTGGCCCAGGGACCCACTCCTGGCTGACACAAGCAGCTCAGGGATGAAGAGGAGAAAAGAGAGAGAGGAGGGTAGCTCTTGGCTTCACTGCACTGTGCTGTTCGCCCATAGCCCACACATGTGAAGCCCGATGCCACCACTCCTCTGTGTGCTGACACCAGAGCAGCTCCCACAGAGCACCACTATGCTATTATCCACAGTGACATCATGGTGGCCAAGTTTCGGAGCTCTCAGATCTCCTTCTCAGGGCAACCCATGGTAGAGAACCCTGGTGGTTCCTAGCTCCCTGGGGCTGCAGGGAAAGTTGGTCTCTCCATTCCTCCTCCTCTCCCTCCTGGGGTTTGCAGTCTTGCATATGAGGATGTGGCAAGATCCTCCTGGACAGTAGGCCCCTGGGCACTATGCAACTTGGTTAGTGCAGAGGCTGGCATGAAGACAGGCCAGAGCAACACGACTGGGGGTGGATGTAGGGCTGTCCCCGTCAGGGAGACAATTGGACCTGTACATGGGCACACCCCACAGAGATGAGGCAGGACAAGGGATGGGTGAGGGACTGCCCTTGGGTATGGATGGAGGCTCAGCAAGGCAGAGTGGCCAGGGTAATACATGGGAAGGTGTCAGTGAAGCAGTGGGAAACACAGCACAGCCAGAGGTGGAAGGGCAGCACCATGGCAGCTCTGCAGCTGCCAGACCAGCCACGGGGACCATCTTCCTGCACAGAAGCAGTGCCATTTGCTTAGGACAGGGCACTCTTGCACAAACATATGTCCCCATTTCTCAGGCATGAATCACATCCTTCTGGGAGCCTGGGCAGGATCAGGTGTGATGGATTCCTCACTGCTGTCAAGGGCACTGGGCAGCCTCCTGCCTGCCCAGCGGGTGCTGCATCACCAGAGATAGGAAGGAGCTGTGTGACAAGGAGGGTCCTACTTTTGGGGTGCCACACTGCCCAAGGAGGAGCAGTGCTGCTGCCAGCATTGAGGGCTCCAGTTGTCATACCTGGCTGGCCTGGCTGGGGACCAGCATGCGGAAAGCACGCACTGCTTCCTTATGAGTTAGAAGCAATTTGTCCCAGGTGAGGATCTCGCAGACTGGATCTCTGCTGTGCCTCTCTACCTGCATATAGCAAGAGCATGGGCAGGTCTGTCCATCTGCCTCCAGGCTCTGGTCTGTCGCTCATGCTGCCTGAGGTGTGGGTGCCCCAGCTGAGAGCCGGGTGCGCGTGGCAGTGGTTGCAGCATGGGCACACTGGGGATCAGGGCATGGCCACTCCTTGCTGTGCCAGGGGCTGAATTGCACTGTGTCATGCTGGCACAGGAGCTATGCTGGCAAGTACCTGGGGGCTCAGCCTGCACAGGGCATGCACCTGCACTCCTTGTGGAGCCTCTCCAAAGGGTAGATCCACACATGAGTTGCTGGGTCAGCACCTTCGCTGTCCATGCTCACTCCAGTCCAGCTCACCTCTTGCTGTGAGGCTGCACCACTGGGGCACTGAGCTCCTGCCCCACCACAGCCTTGGCCGGCAGGAGTCAAACCCCAGATAAGTGAATTCATTTCCCTCTGCTCACCTTTGGCCCCCTTTCCTGCACAGAGTGCCCTGGGGATCCTGTGAAACAAACACAATCTGTGCCACTGCCTGCCCTGCCACAGGAGCCAGCGATGGGGACTGTGTGGACCCCTCTGCCAGGGGCAGAGGCACCACATCCACCACAGGAGCCCAGATCTGCTTCTGCTGCAGTGCCTCTGATACTGCCCGTTCCTCCCTGGGCACCTCTTGGCCATGGATCCACCTTGCCTGTGCTGCCAGGAAGGAGTGGAGAGGGAAACACAATCCCAGCACTGTGGGAGCCCAGCAACCCAAGGCACTGCACAGCACCCTGCAGCACAGGATGCAGCCACAGGCAGGATGCTGTTGTCTGGCAGAAGTAGAGGGAACCTGGATGCAGAGGCTGCTGTGGAGCTAGCATCTGCTCAGGACATGGCCCTCCAGGTTGCAGCCTGGCAGTGGGCCTCGGGCATTGGACTGCTTAGAAAGGGTTAGGGCCTTCATGTCAGCATCTCCAGCAACCACAGGGCTGATAGGCTGTGAGAAAGAGTGGGAACCTCCTTTCCACACTGTATGCTGGCATTTACAGATGGATCTGCCCATGGCAAAATGTGATCCCTGTCCTACTGCACAGCTGCTATCAGTGCCTGCAAAGGCATCCTGTGGTGTCTGAGCTTTCCATAGAGCTATGCCCCTGCTCAGCTGGCACTGCTGGGCTACAGAGTTTCCCCTCCAGCCTACCCTGACCTCCAAATGTCCCTTGTCTGACTCTCCTCCTTCCGACAATGGGATATACCCCTCACAAAGCATACTGACCCACAGGGCTCTCACCCTGCTGTGCTGTGCAGCTGGAGCAGTGTTAGGAACCAGGCCCTTGGGGACCACAGCTCCTGGCCACCTCAGAAGCTCCACCTGGAATTGGAGAAAAGTACCTTAGTGCTTTCAGAGCAGAGGGAGGCTCTGGCTCAGCTGGAGCTCTGAGAGCACATATGAAGTCCTGGTTCTGTGTGTAACAACAAGGGAGGCTGCTTCAGTATTTCCACTGACAGGACATTCCTGAGAGGTGACCCGACAGCACTGCCCCCTTCCCACCCTTCCAATTTCTTTGTCACACTGAGTGAACACGACTATTTTTCCCTTTTTGAGACACCTCTAGAGCCTACAAATCATAATGTTGAGATCTGCTGTGGCCAAGAAAGGAAGGGTTTGGAAAAAGGACAGAAGTTCAGGAAAGATGCCATTCCTGATGACTTACTCCTAAAACCCAGGCTCCAGACATCTCCAAAAATTTCTCAGCCTGGAGAAGAGAAGGCTCTGGAAAGACCTCATTTCAGCCTTCCAGTACTTAAAGGGGTCAGAGAGTGATAGGACAAGGGGGTGGAATGAGATGATCTTGAGGTCCCTTCCAGCTGAACCATTCTGTGTTTTGTGAAACATGCCAACCCTTCTTGGGCTTTCACAGAAGACCAAAGCAGCCATCTGCATCTCCAAGGACTCTGCCTGGCAGTTAGGGGTTCTGGGTAACAGGATGCTGGGGGGCAACCAAAGAATTGGTTTTCAGACTGCCCTAAAAAATGGCTTCATTCAAAAGTTGTGTGGCAAGAGCAGAATGACCCTTCTTGCAGGGATGGGTTTGGGGAAGGTCCTTCAGGTCACTGGGACTAGAGAGACCAAAGAGGCACTGCGGTGCCACAGGCAAGGACGAACAGTCCCAGGCAGAGGTGGCCAAACCCCCTGGGCTTTCCAGGTCCTGTCTGCAGCCTCGTGCCAAGGCAAACAGATCACTCATCCCGGAGCTGCAACACTGCCTGCATGGAGGGAGATGCAGACCCAAGTGCAGAGTCTGGCACGGCCCACACTTACAGGCTGGCAGCCCTGGCTAGGGGGAACAGGAGTAACAGCTTCTCCTCCAGGACTGGGGAGCTGGGGACAAACCTGCCTCACCACTTAGAGGTTGCTCTCTTGTGGGTCCCTGGCATCATGGAAACAGCATCACAGGCAGTAGTGCCACATGGCTCCAAGAAGCCTGGAAGATGTAATGTTATGGAGCACCTGTACAAGACCACACCTGGTATTTGCCAATAAGCCACTTCATGTGCTCACAAAGGGCGGTTGGTTGGGTGTGCTGCTCCAAGTGGGTCATGTCCTGCCACCTGGTGCAAGGCCTGGCTGTGCGTCACACCTCTGGGCTTCCTGCAGCCTGCAGTCAGTGACAGCTGACCTACACTCCAGGACTACCATGTCCTTACAGATCAAGAGGATAAGCCTTGATCTGCTGCTCTCTGGTGACAGCTTTGGTTGCCTCTGCACCTGTCCCACGCAGGGGCCCTTCTGTCTCATTCACCATGTGAACTATTCCAAGACCAGGCTCTTTTCTGAACATATTTTCTCCTTATATTCACTTGATTCTCCACTGGGACAGTCATAAGGAATTAAGAAAACTCAGTGAAATATTCCTGAGTGTGTTCGTCAGGGCTGCTCCCCCCCAGGACCACCCTTCCTCTTGCCCGCAGCTAAATGATATATCTTCTTGCACTACCTGAGTCTCACAAGCTCACCATGAGATATTTCTTGAAAACACTGCATCTTTTGTGTGCAAAACATCAAATGCTTTCATACTTGTAATAAATATCAGTAGTTACTGTTCTTTTCCATTTTTTTATAGCTGTTCATAAACATTTTTCTGCTGCAGAGCTGGCTGGGCTACCAGCATCCTTCTATTCCCTCCTTGCTTTGCACAAGCTCAGATACGAAAGCTGTAGACTGGAGACCATCTGTGTAGGGAGCGATAGTCTCATGCCAGGGTTGGCTTTGCTGCTTCTTGTCTGCTTGTCTAGACGGCTTATGTAAGAAAGAATTGAACAGCTGCATGGTCAGGAGTCTTCCCTGCCCAGCTGTGTCTCTGCCAAATGTTGTACTGGACTTCCTAATCCTTGCTGCTATGCCTAGTATACTGCAGGCAGCCTGTGCTCTTGCATTAAAATTCCCTGTCCACACACAATGAGATTGCTAGCACTCCATTCAGCATTTCATATGTGGTCTCCAATTCACTTTGAAGATGGAAGATTAATTTATCCACTGCAAAGCCAGCATGAACAGGTCCTTATCCTGCAGCAAATGCTCCCACAAGCATCCTGTGTTGCTCTACTGGCTCTCTGTGATGTACTTTCCTATTTTTTCTTTTTCTGGAGGTCATTCTCATAAGTCCCACCTTCAGTAACTGAACTGGGGTCACCTGCATCTCCAGCATGTGTGGAGGTCACAAATCAGCACTGCTCCTTGTGACCCAGTGACAGCTGACAGCTGCACCCCAATCCACCTATTGCTTTCCATGATACTCCTGCTCCCTCCTCAGTGGTGTGATGCCATACATAGAAATCGTACCATAACCCTTACCAAAACCTCTGACATTTCTCACAGTATCTGACATGCTCACATTTGGAGGCCCCTCATGCTATGCCTGGTCTCTCAAGAAGCTGTTGTCCAAACAGTGCCCCATTCCTGCCCCTACTCCAGCAGTTGTGATGCAGGACACAGCAAACCGCTGTCACAAAGTAAAACCTCCCAATCCCATCGCAGCATTTACATTTTGTTCTTACACACCCACACACCTTTGCCAGCCTGTGAATCAGGAGATTGTTGTTACAATGCTCCTTCTCTGCTCCCAGTACCTGCTGTTTCCTGGCCCCAGGTACACAGTAAAGTGAACCAACAGAAGGATGAAGGACATCAGCAACATCCACCAAGACCATAAAATGGATCAATACCTCCAGCTGATGTTACAAAAATTCCTCACAATTCTAGAGATGCTCCTGCTGAGGACTTCCCAACCCACTTCATGGAAACACAGCAGGTACTACCAGACTGGTCACTGAGGAAATACCACAGAACACACACTTCTATAACTGCCAAACTATAGTTTGGGTCCTGCGGAAACAAAAAAAAGCAGGCAATCCCCCCAAATAACACATGCAATGGGCACCACTGCTCCCGGTTCCCGTAATAACCAACATCCCACGCCTAGCCTGGTGGCTCAGAGAAGGACATGACCACTCAGAGGCAGCAGGGACCTCCAGCTGTTCCAAAACTCATCAGCTACAGCTCAACACCAGGCTGTGGTGGCTCCCAGCTTCCCTGTACTGGGCAGAGCTTGCACTAACATGCTGCATTCTGTTGCTCCTACCCCTGAATCCTTTGGCCTCCAGTCTCTGCATTTTACTCGTTTCAGAAGACATCTACCTCCTATCAGTTATCAGCACCCAAAAAGCAAGTTGTGCTTTTATGCTGCCCGCACACGTGAGAACTGGTGCCTGTTTGTTCCAACAGTCAAAGCCCTGCTCCAGCTCTGCCATAGACTTGAGAGAGCAGGGAGCATAGGGTCAGCCCCTGGCATGTTATGATGGCAGTCCTGCCAAGGTGTGGCCTTCAGTGGGGGCTCACACTCCTCTCTGCCTGGTAGACCTCTGGACTATGAACCCAGCAGACATCTGTGAATAGTGCTGAGTCCTGGGTGCAGGGCCAGACACTTCTTCACAGCAGGGACCAAGTGGTGAGCCTGAAACCCTTTCAGCACTATGAAACTGGCAACGTGTTGGGCATCCAGAGAGAAGGCAAGCTGCTCCACAAGCAGAGGCTTCAGAAATCCTCAGTGAGGAGCTGGCAGGGACAAGCCACAGACGTGGCACACAGCCCACACTGCCTGCTCCCCACTACCCTGTGTACTCTGGGGGTCCCACAAGCTCTGAGATCGCACGGCTTCCATTGCAAGTGCCCCCTTCCCTGCGCAGCTGACGCAGCGGGGCAGGGAGGCTTGGCTTCTGCCGACAAATTGTCCCATTCTCTTCCCACGTGTGTTCTTCCATATTCCTCATTCTCAGTGGATAAGTCTGTCAGATGAAAAGCTTTTTCCAGGATTAACCAAGGACAGATTGTCTTTTCTCCCCATTTCATTATCAGTAGTTGGATTAAGGCCTTAGTTACATGTAAACAGAGGGCAGAGTGAAGGCAAGCCTTCGTCATGGCCAGAGCCTGAACCACATAGTCAGCAAAGAATTAGCAATCTGTGAGGTGGGGGAAGGAAGTAATGTCTTAAAGCAAAATATTTAGATTCTCTGCAATACTGGCCAATTACAATATTTTTCTTCAAATAAAACATTTATAAGAACACTGAAATAAATATTTGAGAACACTATATACCAAAGCCCTGAGTCATCCCTGATGAAAAAGTGTTCCCTCATTTTTTAGGCAGCTTTCCTGTGTAAGGTTTGGAGTTGGGATGACTTCTGCCAGCACTGAGGCTCAGTGACAGGTCAGGTGGCTTGCGTCCTTGCTGCCTGGAAATACAGCAGGGTCACTTCTTGGTCCTGGCAAGCATCACCTCCCAGTTTGAACCAAATGCCTGGGTGTGTCCGAGTACGAGATGTGCTGCCTTGACTTCAAAGATCCAGGCAGCAGCAGCTTGGGGAAGGGCCTGAGGACAGTTCTTCCTGGTAGGAGGGAGAGAGCACTTTGAGACATTTCACCTTCCCTCAGTTCTTCTGTGTGGAGGACTGCAGAGGAATGTGGACACAAATGAGATTCCTTAGAAGGCCTTTTCCGAGATTCTGATGAACTGAGATGCTAATTTAAGCCACATTCACTGCTATCATGTCAGGTGACTTGTTCAGTGGCGCTGGGGGCCACATCCCACAGCCCCGGCTGCAGAAGCAAGGCGAACCCATTCATATGGCCCCAAAAGATTTTGTATCCTGCTCCTCACTGCACCTGAGCTGATGCCCATCCTGGCCCTCAACAGCCCCAACTACATGCTTTGCCCTCTATTTTGTCCCAATTTTTCCCCCTGCCGTATGAACAACCTACACCAGTTCTTTCCCTCTCAGACTCAAGCTTTGCTGATTTTGCATCCTTGTTCAGCGATTACAGCCTTGGTGAATGATTCCAGTGAGGCAGCACTGCCAACACTACCTGTCACCTTTTTGTCTGACTATTTCTTGCTGTTTGCTCAGTCCCAGGTCAGGGTTGGCCCCTTTTTGGCCTGGCAGTGAATCTTCCATTTAACCTCAGCCCTGGGCCAGACACCTGCCTGCAATTTTGCTCTATTGTCACTAATGCTAGTATTTTTCTGTATTTCAGCCACTGTGAAAGTTGCTGCAACATCAAAACTGACTTTCAGTATAGGCTGGAGTTTCTCTTCACTGGCTTTCACATACCCACTATCCCACATGCCTGTAGGAAACATGCCATCACCACACTCCTTATGAGCCTATGGATACTTTGCTCTTCCTTAAGTCAGGCTAGGTGGGGAGGGCGTACAGAAAGTTTGAGAGAAGCACACAGGCAAAGCCACTTTTACAGAACAAAGCTCTTAGTATTTTAAAATATTTAGGCTCATGTGAGAAAAGAACATGTATTATGCTGATCACCAGTACAGGACAAAGAAGGGGAGCTCAGGATGTATTGAATAAGCATGGAGACACTTCCACACATTCTTCAAACTGGAGACTGATGGGGTTAAAGGATTTATGAGGACTGGTCAAACCACCACAAGACGATCCAACTGTGCTGATAAACCTTTCCTGAGTTTGTTTCTCTTAATGAAAATAACCATGTTCGGATGAAAGATCTGAGTGATGAGAAGAAATAACTTGCGGGTGAAGTTGCCAAAAAAAATGCCACTGCCCCACATATTCATTTTCTTTGGCCTTCCAGGAATGTCCAGGCTTCCTGACAGTCTCAACTCAGGCTAGGGACAGTCTCTGGAGCTGTGTACTGACAGAGTGCTGACAGGTTTTTGCTACAGTACTTTTGCTCCTCACACCATCTCTTGACTGCCAGACTGGTCAGCTTCCCGCAAACCACCACGTGCCAGGGAAGATGTTATGCATCTGTGAAGTTCTCCCCATTCTCTCCCACCAAGGCAGTCAAGCCTTCACATTGCCAGCTTCCTGTAAGGCAGAAGGGCAGTCCAGGGTTCTGGTGCACCTTGTACCTGTCTGGAGCTAAAGCTAGAGGAGATGAATGCCTTCAGAGATGACAAAAGACATTTGACACAAGCTGGCATTCCCAGCACATGATGGAGGAGCAGTTATCTATTGTGTGTCACCGCTGTTGATGTTTTGATCGGAAGGACCTGCAGAGCACTGCTTCCACCCTACCACCCGCAAGCCTGCTCTGCGCCAGATGTGGTGAAACAGCTGTTCACCTCTTCATTTGTATCACAGATCGACCTACTTGGATGCTGCTTCCATGAGGCACCCAAGAGGTTTCCATAAGCTTTTCACTACAAGATCATGGTTTTGGTTGCTTACAAGTTGCCAGATTGAAATTACCTGAACTGCCCATGTCAGGCACATCCATTAGGCTGGGTTAAACAGACAGTCTGAACTGGACTAAACCCACAGATAACGCAGTCCACACAATTCAAATAATGAGACAGGGAAAACTATTTATTCATGAAAATAATTAATTGTACTACTTAGTCACCTTGTTAAGAAGCCTGCACAGCTTCTCATGTTGGTCGAAGCCACTAAAAATGTCATGCAGTCACAGTTCAGAGCAGGAAGCCTCCGGGCTTGTGTCCTTTTCAGCATCCCAACAGAAAACCATCCAACCTAGGCCAAACTGTCAACCTCTGACAAAACAATGAGTTCATTCCATCCATAACTCTATCAAGTTTGTCAGCTAAATTCTTGTAAGATGCCACCACCACTCCTTACCACCTCCTCACAGGTTCTTCTGCTTGTCATTCTTGCAAAGACACATAGCTTTTTCTGCAGTAGGCCTGAGGTGGTGACTTAATGCTATAATGTCTGTGACATTTTTTTCATAATGTTAATTCATTAATCAAACCTGGACTCAGGACAGCAGGAGCCCAATTGGCAGTGGAGGATTCTCCCCTTTCACCATCCACTAACTGGTGGTTCTCCTGGTTCTCCCTGCTCTCACCTACTCTTACCCTTTCCATTCTTCTGCAAACTCATTTACAAAGTAATTTATGACATCCAGTGCCCCAACTGAGAATGGTACCTAGGCAGAAATAGTAAATTTAAATCCATGGTGTGACTTTCCCTGAAGACAAAGCAGCAAGAGGCCAACAGAAAAGGCACTACCGAAAGGCACTCTAGGAAAGGCCTCTGAACTGTTATGCAAGTCCTTCCCACATGTCTCTTGACTTTGAACATCATGGTCTACATGTCTTGTAAGGACTGACACACTGTTCCAGAGAAGAATGGCAGGATTTAGATCTCCCAACATAGAGAAAAAGACACTTCCATGAAGAGAGGTCTCACTTCATGACTCCATTAAACTTAGTCAGCAAACTGCTCTGCTTGCTTGACGTGAATGATGGAGAGGCTTGGCAGACGTAGCTACAAACACAAGAAACAGGGCTGCTCCAGGTCACACAGGGAATAACTCCTTACCAGGAGAGCCCAGGAGAAAAACATTTCCTTCTAAATTCTTGACTTCAGGGTTTGTGCTCCTGCGTTGTATTGAGGTGACACAGAGATGTAACTCATGCCCAAAAAAGGCACAATGCTTTGATGAATAACGCAGGCTCTTCTCTGTGAGTGAGACCAGCACGTGCTGTTTAAAGAACACTCACGCTGTTTGGAGGCAGCAATATTTCATGGAAGAAGTTCCCATTCTGCACAGGTAGATAATCAGGACTCATCATGCGGCAGAGCCAGCGTGTAGCAACAAACCAAAAAGCTGCAAGGCACCATGATGCTTTTGCGGCCCATTAAAGGAAGGAGCTTTGAAATCCTTTCCATAAACTCAGGGCAATGGAAAAGAGATCCATTTCACTTCAGTTACTGAGGCCTGTACATCCAAACTTCTTAAGAGAAGTACCAAGGTGAACGCCCAGCAGAACAGCACCGACCTAGAACTTCAGCAGTTTCTGTCATTACACATACAGAAAGCCTTCCACACAAAGGCAGTGCCATTTTTTCTGTCCAGAAAAATAAAGGACAAAAGAAGGACCAGTAAGCCCCTGAGGATTACTAGTGATCTGACAGATTTACTTTTTCACTGCCTGCAGATTATTTCACTCTGACAGTGCAAACTTCATTTCTACAATCCAAAGGTGTACATAAACAGAATAAAGCCACAAACAATTAACTCAGGAGACCTTATGGGAGTGTGGAAAATATACTTTGCTGCACTCATGGCACTTGTCTGGTGCAGAATCTAGTCCTTGCCACTATGGCCCCTCATGCATTAAGTACTGGCTTGGAAATCTAGTTCCTTAAATAATGGGGAAGACAAAGAATAACTGTTGACTCAAGGCCCACACAGGTGTAGAAGCAGTTGCCTTCAACTTTCAGAATGATGGCCACATAAATAAACTACTCAACAACCTCAGGCTGTGGCCTGAACTTAGTAGAAAGAGGCTTAGCAAAATATCATGCCAGGGTGAGGACCCAGCAAACACCACACGGAACTGCAGAGGAACCCTCACACCATAGTCTAGAAACACAGACTTCGACCAGTGTGGAATCAAGACTAGTTTTACAAGGGAATTTGGCGATTATCTCAGAGTAAGAAACTCAGCCTTGGGGTTAAAGAAGAGCAGTCCAGTTTGCCGTAAGCTCCACACATACAGGCTGGGCAACCCACAGGTCATTTATCAGGAAAGTTATGTGCATGAGAGCAAATTGCTGCCTTCTACTGCACTGAGAACCTTCAGGGGTGAGGGGGTACTGCCTGTGACATCTGAGTAGCCAGACTTGTTTTGCCCATTATTGTAAGAACTTTTGCAGGGATGTTGCTAATAGGATATATGCATAGATACACAAAAGAGGTATTGCAGAGATCCTGGTGCTGAACAGAGGGAAATTGTGCGGGTAGCAGAAGGAAAAAAAAAAGGCAAGTTGCCTGTCATAACCAGTATAACTGAAAGATCTACAGCAATTTAAACAAAGTTTGGGGAGAGAGTTTACAAAGATAAAAGCACTGCCCCAAAAGAGGATAAATGTGAATTTGCAGTGGGAAGGCTTACACCTCCAGAGTACAGAGGAATTCAGCAGTTTGCAGCAGTGGTACCATAGACCAAATGAACCTATTATCTCTCCATTCCCAGACAGAGAAGTCCCTACCAAAGCATAGTTCTGCCATGGCCAAGGCAGAGCTGTGATGTGGTCCAAATGCTGCTTTGCAAGAGGTAAATTAATTTCATTACATCTTGGGACAAAGTCTGGCAGTTAAGGGAGCCAGCAAACAAATATATATTCCTTTCTAGACTTGGGCAGAAGAGACCAAAGAGCAGAAGTTAGTAGCATGTCAGAAACCTACTGCAGAACAGCTATGGAAAGAATTAAATTTGCATTTCACTTCTGTCAAAGAAAATGAAAAAGCAATGGAATTCATCACCACCAAATGGCGGGACGGAAATGAGCAGTTTTCTGCCTGGGACTGGCAAATGAAATGGAACTGCCAAGTACTGGTCTTCTCCTAAGGGACAGATGAAAAGCACTGGCATCCAGTTCTGACTCTTGGAACAGGTCAGATCCCAAGGAGCAACAAGGTGTCCACCTGCTCTGTTCAACAGCACTGCAATTAGTAGGATGATGTTGTCAACCTCTCCAATGTCAGGAAAGGAATACTGGTTCCTCCCTGAAGGTAAGATGATGAGACAAAGTTCCTGCTAGGAACAGAGATGCTTAGAGTACCTAAAAGGACAAGGCTGATGAGATGCAGAAGTTCAGGTTCATGTTCCTGGGGAACACGTATTAGCTACTTTGCCCTTACACTGATGGGATTTATATTGCTTTTGAATATCTGCTGCTTATATTGACTGCAATGTGACAAAATAAAAGCTGAGCATTGATGCTGCAATCTTTAAAACCCTCATGTTGATTATTGTCATAAACCTAATGACACCTAAGCACAGTTTTTTCCAGTAACTTTCCTAATTCTTTCATGCTGCTTTGATGTCCCGCTGTGCACAGCTTTACAGAGATAAGGCCTAAAAGAGTCACTGCACAGTGATTTTTTCGATGCTTACACGAGGACACACAGAAAAATTCCTGTCAGCTGGAGAGACACTACTTGCTGGCCCAAAGGAACCTTTAGATGTGAACAGGCTGAACTGAGGATGAACAGAACTAAATGCTGCACTGGGAAGTGAGGTTCTCAGACCAAAGCTGCAGATTTGTCAGCTCAGGCTCACACATGGCTGGAGATGGGGGGAGCAAAAAACTCAAATACAGAACTCAGGTTTTAGCCATCCCCCAATCACAACCAACAGATTTAAATTTAACTTTTCACCATCTAACTCAGATACCACAGAATCATGGAATGGTTTGGACTGGAAGGGACCTTAAGGCTCATCTTGTTCCACCCCCTGCCATGGGCAGGGGCACCTTCCACTAGCTCAGGTTGCTCAAAGCCCTGTCCAACCTGGCCTTGGACACTTCCAGGATCCAGGGACAGCCACAGCTTCTCTGGGCAACCTGTGTCACTACCTGACCACCCTCACAGGGGAGAATGTCTTCCTATTATCTAATACAATCTTCCCTCCTCCACTTTAAAGCCATTCCCCCTTGTCCAAAGTCCCTTTCCATCTCCCTTGGAGTCCCTGCAGGTAGTGAAAGGCTGCACTGATGTCACCCTGGATCCTTCTCTTCCCCAGACTGAATAAGCCCAGCTCCTATGGCCTTTTTTTTTTTTCCCCCTGATGGATTGGATTTTATTGTTGGAAAATCTCCACATAAAATTAAAGTGTTTCTTTCATGAAATGTTTATCTATCCCCTGTGATGTCCTATAAATAAAGAATCAAACAATGTTTATTCTTTTTAAATATGCAACCTTGTATGTTGCATTCTTTCTGCACATTATTCAAGAAGGAATACACCACATCAGTTTCTGCACAGACTTAATTCCTTCAAGTTTTGGATCTTTAGTTCAGATTCCTATTATCCAAGACACAGCAGCCACAGCCATGCTGTTTCAGTGCCCATTTCAGAAGGAGAATTGGGTGTTTTTCCACTGGGCAACTCAGGTGTTCAGCAACGTAGTCCTGGCCTTCAGGGCTCCTGGTCTGGGGGGACAAGGTGTGTCCAGGACACAGGGATGACAGCTCCTGAGCTCCATCCCTTCGCATTTCAAAATGAAACAGAAGCACCAGATTGAAGCAAGAATTACTTCATAAACCGACTATAATATTTTTTTTAATAAGTACGGGCACGTTCAAGCTTCTTCTCAGTGACTTCCCAGAGCTTTCACCAGAACGCCGAGCTCCGCGCGGAGCCTCCGGAGGGGTTCAGAGGCGGGATCCTTCCATCCAGCTGCGTCCCGGAGCCGCTCCCACCGTCGGGGGCCCAGTGGCCTCCCCTGCTACGCTCCGGCATCCTGCAGTTACCGTCAACTAGTGCACCCCCAGGC
>VWZG01007995.1:0-31388 GCA_013396735.1 Grallaria varia | reverse complement strand
GGCGGGCCCACGACACCTGGCCCGCTTGGGGCAAGGGGTCAGCGTGGTGCGCCCGGCCGAAGCCGCACAGGCTGACGGGGCAGGCTGGTCCCCCTGCCTCTGGCCCAGGCGCCTCCATCAGTCCCTCCAGGCCCGGCTGTGGCACCGGGAGTGGGTCTGCACATTATGGAGAGCTGGTGCGTGGGCATGGTAGGTCCAGGGGGAACGAATGGGGTCCCTTGGGCAGCCAGACCCCCCTGGCCGTGCCTCTGTGGAGCAGCGTGGGTGCTGCTGTGCCGCCATCCCGCTGTGGCTTCTGGCTGCGTGTGTGGCCAGATGTGTTGTGCTGCTTTATTTTCAACAGGAGTGTGACAGTCTTTCTGCGTGTCACCAATGAATCCCCCAAAATAACACATTCTGAGAAGAGTCAAAGCCCTCATTTAAAATGAGTTTCTTCTGAACACATGTCTAGAAAACGGGAAGCATCACCATGAAGCAGTGCTTAGTGGGGTCAGGCATCTGTTGAGACCTGCTGGCTGCTCCTAAGCCTTGTTGCCATGTATAGAGGAGATGAAAGAAAGTGCTTGTTCTGTATGAACTGCCCTGGAAGAACAATGTGGAACAACATTTGGCCTTGCTTCATTTTGATCAGTTGGTCGCCGACCTAAGAGTTGGTGCTGATGTTCTGTGGAAGAGTTGACTCTTAGTGTTATCCACCGATAGAAGAAGAAATGAGGTGCAAGTTTATCTTTTTGTTTCCCTTTTCAATCTGTGAAGGACCACAGTGGTTTGCAGCAGTCTAAAGATAGCACAGAAACATGGGTGACTCAGTTTCAAAGTAGATCTGCCTGATTCTGTTGGTAACAAGACGCATCTGCAAGAGTAGCTAAGACTAATCTCACTTATGTATGCCAAGAGCATTACAATCCATTTCTCTTCAGCATCAGAAAAGTAATGGGCTTTTGCACAGGAGAATAAACCTGATAGCATCTCCATGTCACCCTTGGGTCCATGTCCTATGGCTTTACTCTCTGGCCCAGCTGGTAGTAGTTGCATGTTGAGTGAACATCTGGTGTCCGAACGTGGACAATACTGAGTCATGTTCTAGTGCTGTTGTTGATTTGTGAAATTCTGATGTCCAACTGCAGAAGACAAACTGCAGAAAACAATCTTCGATGGATTAGAAGACTGTATGGCAGAGCTCAGTCAGCAATTTTTGTTTGCCTTCAGAACTCTGTCCTTGCAAAAAGATGACGTCTGTGTTGCAGAAAAGACTAAGGTGTTGCTCAAGTATAAGAGCTTCTTCATGTTGCCATCATGCTTATGCTGCTGGTCTGCGTACAGTGTGCTGCATGTCTACAGTGATACCTGCATGACCGAATTGTTGGGAGGAGCTGGAAGCTAGTTCTTGGATAAGCCAAAGCTAGGACTTCTTGTCCATCATGAGCAAAGAGCCTTCTGAGGTTATGGGAATAAGAGCTTCCCCAAGAATGGGAATGGAAACAATGGAAGTGACTTTAAAAACAAAGAAAACCCCAAACCAACACATGAAAACATTCTTCATGCTCTTCCGATAAGAAAATGAAAGAAAGAAGACCCAATCCTCAAAGCAGCCCAAAACCAGCCTAAGAGTAACACATGAAAACATTCTTCATGCTCTTCCGATAAGAAAATGAAAGAAAGAAGACCCAATCCTCAAAGCAGCCCAAAACCAGCCTAAGAGTAACACATGAAAACATTCTTCATGCTCTTCCGATAAGAAAATGAAAGAAAGAAGACCCAATCCTCAAAGCAGCCCAAAACCAGCCTAAGAGTTTTCATAGAGGAGACTAGTCTTTTGGTCTATTCTCTCTTGCCAAGGAAGACCATCCCATCTCAGATAGATTTTGGTTCAGTGCTAGAAGTGTTCTAATAGTCAAGGAGGAAGGAGGTAGAAGTTCTTTAAGTTGCAATTAAAGACCAGCTGTCTAGGTGTTAGGGTGCAGAAGGAAACCATGACCTTTTTTTTTCTCCTTTAAGACCTTATTTAGGAAAAGTTTTGGTATGTCTAACCCAGAACACTTGGTCTGAAGTGCTTTATAGGAAACAGTTGATCTAGTCCCTGAATTTAAGGACTTGAAGCAGATCTTTTCAATAGCTGTTTGATACTTCCATGTCTGATGACAAGTTTCGCATGAATCACTTCAGTTGCTATTTTTGGTAAATAAAAATACCACTGTGCTTTCCTAAGCACTTTATTTGATGAGTAGTTGCGTGGGGACAGACTCTTTAGTAGGTCTTGTACCAGCAGGACATAGGATAGTAGCCTTAAACTGAAAGAGTGCAGATTTAGACTAGATAAAAGGAGGAAGTTCTTCCCTGAGATGTTGGGCAGGCCCTGGCACAGGTTGCCCAGAGAAGCTGTGGCTGCCCCTGGATCCCTTGGAAGTGTCCAAAGCCAGATTGGATGCAGCTTGGAGCAGTGTGGTCTAGTGGAAGGTGTCTTTGCGTATGGCAGGGGTGTTGAACTAGATGACCTTTAAAGGTCTTTTCCAACCCTTACGATTCTATGTGAAAGTTAATTTGCATTGTATAATGAAAAGCACTGTACATAAGCACAAGAAAATGACTTGCACGTTGTTTTTATGCCTTCCCAGAGCCTCCTGCTTGCCTTCACATTGGTTTTCCTTAAGAATTAAATGCTCCTACTTTGAGATACTTGCAAAGTCATTAATTGAGATGATCCCAAAAACATACTCAAGCCCAAAGAACTTGTGTCTGTGTATTTTGAATGTTTGTAGTAAAAATTTGAAGGGGTTTGTTAAAGGTTGAACACTGGAATTGGTCTTCTAGCAGTAGGTAGCTGTCAGCTTGTGTTGGACCTTGAGTGGTTTTCTGTAATTAGACTTGTCCTGTTGAATACAGCTGGAGGGGAAGAAGATCACTCAAATAAACTTCAAGATGAATAAGTGGTGAACTTGGGAAAAACTAGTAATAGACCACAAATATTTCCCCACCCTCCAAACTCTACTTCATGTGCTTATTTTCTGTTCTGACCTGGAAAGGAGTGCAGTACTAAGAAGATAGCTCTTGGTCCTAACACACATGCCAAAAACCCCCATTTTCCCATATGTGATGTCCTTTAGAACAAAAATTAAGTTTTATGTCTCTTATTAGTAATTAGGTACTTGTCTGACTGTACAGGGTCCAGAGTCAATCTGGGTTCATATGGGTGATCCTGTAGGAACCACTCACAAAACAAGCTTTTCTTCCCTCGGGACATTACTCCAAGTGATTGTTTGTAGAGATGTTTGAAGCTGGTCATCTTCTGGAGCAGTCTGACTTGACTTTTTGTTTGAATAAATTGGCGGCATTGGACTCTCTATGTGTTTCTTGTCAAGACTATACTCGTGCATGGTGCTGGCTCAAATAGAATTTAGAAGCTGTGGAAATGTCCAAGCTACTCTGTGTCTGGCATGATGAGCTGTTGTGGAAGCTATGGATTTTGATAATGCTTCCCTCTCTTCCATGTGTTTCATCTGTGGTACGACCAGTAATAGTTGTTTTTCAAATGCTGTGATGCTGGTTACTGTTGCCGCTGATGATGCCCATCTGACATGCTCAGGGGTTTCCAGGTTAATTGCAAGCTCTGATAGACTTCACTTTGCCATCAGCTTGCCTCAAGTTTTTTAAACTTGCATTGCAAGTAAAGTAACCCCAAACTTTTTTTGGGAGGTAGGAGAAATTATCATTATTTGATCATGCTGGATGTGAAGTATTTCTGACACTCTTGACTGTAAGACAAGACCATAGGGTTTGTTAAAGATTGGTTGATTGAATCAGGTCAAAGCACTTCATGTGACTTTAGTTAGATACTGACAAGTGTGTTGAGATTCATAAACTGAACAGAAGATTTTTATAGTGTATATTCATTTTCGTTAGTGATAAAAAGCTGGTATGAATTTCACTTGCTTATAGCATGGTTTCCCTTTGCCTCTGTCAGCACGAGAGGTTGCAAGTTTTGGGAGATGTTCAAGTTCAATATGGTGTCAGGCTATGTGGAGATATTTTCTCTTGCCTCTGTTACCATCTACTGCTGTGTTGCCAGCTCTTTTGTTCCAGTGTCTTTCTTTGGAAATCCTTATTTGTGTCTTATTGGCGTATTTCCTTACTTTGAAGTATTCTTTAAATTGTGGCGTAAAAGCTGCTAATGAAGTGTAGTTACTAATGCTAAGGTATCCATTTGCTTATGGGTTACTTCCTAAATAAGCTGGGATATTGATTTTTGGAGCTGAATGGGTGGTTATAAACTCAAGAGTGCTTGAAATCTGTGATTGTCCCACACAGCTGCTCTCTCACCTCCCCAGTGGAATGGGGAGGTGAATTAGAAAAAGGTTAAAACCCATGGGCTGAGATAAGAACAGTTCAAAATTGAAGTAAAGTAAGATATGGTAATAAAAGGAAAAAGAAAGAGAGGAATAAACCCCAAGAAAGTCAGGTGATGCCCAATACAACTGCTCAGCTTCTGCTGACCTGTGCCCAGCCTGTCCCCCAGCAGTGATTGACCCCTCCTGGCCGGCTCCCCCCAGTTTATACACTGAGCAGGACATTCTGTGGTATGGAATATCACTGCCTGGTTTGGGTCAGCTGTCCTGGCCATACTCCCTCCCAGCTTCTTGTGCAGCTGACTAGCGGAGCCTGGACACTGAAGAGTCCTTGACTTCTGGTACACATGGCTTGGCACCAACCAAAACTTTAGTCTGTTATCAACATTTTTCTTACCCTAAGTCCAAAACACAGCACTGTAACAGCTACTGAAAAGAAATTAACTCTATCCCTGCTGAAACCAGGGCAGCAGGAAATCCTGCTCAAAGGAAACAGCACCTGGATTATGTTTCTGTGGAAGCTTTCTCATTAGATACATAGTCTTCCAAACACTATTCCCATCTGTCTTGTCTCTGCATGGGCAAGTGAGAGGTTGCATAGATGGAAATCTCCATTTCCACAGTTCTAGTGATAACTTTGAAGGCTGATGTGTATTACCTCTGATTGGAGCTGCATTGATGGGTTCAGTGTCATGACACTGAAGATGGATACAAAAGCTTCTTTTGTGGTCATTAGCAGTGTGGACTGCTAAATATTTGATGTGTTAAAAGTACATACGTGTCTGCTCTTGCAAAGGTGGAAATAGGAATAACTATCTTCTGTTTGATCGCCTGTCGGCGTTTTTGTGTAGTGATGAGAACAGGTTGGTTGTGAGGGTTTCGTGCAAGCTGAAACATTGATAAAACCATTTCCTGAGGCCTTCATCTCTTCACTGAACATCCTAGACAACAGCAAATCCCTGCAGCTGTTTCTTCAGGCCTTGCAGCTGCTATTAATGTTGTGGTAAATATGGCTCATCTAAGTTTGAAATAGTTGTTAGATTTTGAAGGCAGGTTGCCAGTTTGGGCACCAAGTGATGATATGGCATTTATGTTGGCAGATAATGTACTGTACTTATTTTTATTAGCTCCTTAAGGTTTTCTCACCATGTGTCTTCTTTCAATGTTGAGTCACATAACTAATGGCTTCCGCGTGGGTGCTGCTTCTAAGAGATGTCAGTTAAGAGGCTGGAAACTAAACATGGCTCTTGAGATTGTGCTGAAGTGGGCTGGGTTCATGATTTTAGTGTTGAGGTGGGAAGGTGGTATGGTATAGTGATGTCAGAAGACATCAGTTGCAGCTATTGCAAGTCTCCCAGGATCCTGAAGCTTTTTCCTGTCAGAAGTAACTTCTACAATGAGACTGTGTACGTAAGGGAGACTGACCTTGTGCTTAGTGCTGTCCGTGTCTTGTTGCCCAGAGCAGCAGTGGCTTCCCTTTACTTGGAAGTGTTCAACACCAGGTTGGACAGGGCTTGGAGTAACCTAGCCCAGTGGAAGGTGTCCTTGCCCATGGTAGGAGGCTTGGAATGAGATGAGCTTTTTAAGGTCCCTTCCTACCTGAACCTTAACCATTCTGTGATTCTGTGATAACCCTCACATGTTTACATGTTCATGTTTACATACAGGCAGTGTTTAGTTGCTCTAAGAAGATCTGTCAAAGTAGCAAATAAGGATTTTGATGAATTATTGGCTGTGTCATAGGCTGGTTCATTGGGTCCATCGTGTTCTCAGTTGTCTGTACCTGCCACATGTTTTAGACCATATTGAGCTGCAATTTGGGGCTGCCTGGCTGCTTCTGGCAGTCAGTAAATCTCACATTCCTAGTCTGCTGTCAGCCAGACCATAGTGTTACAGACATTTGATTTGATTTGTTTAAAATCTCCATGAAATTCTTGTTTATTTAAAGGTCTCTCTTTTTAAGTGTTGCTGTAACCCTGCTAACTTTTGTGTTTCATTGCAGAACTACTCATGAGTTCTTGTTCGGTGCCCTTGCTGAACTTGTAGATAATGCCAGGTATGTACCTGACACTGTGAAATTCCCAAGGTAACTTTGGTTAAGATTTAATTCACCTGATTATTAGTTGATCTTGAGCAATTTTCACTTCCAGTAGACTTTACAAAAAATACAAAAAAGAAGATGTTGCTGAAATTTAGTATGACTATTTCACTTGCTCCTACCCCCTAAAGAAAATTATTCGTGGAAAAATACATTTGATTGTATCCTAGAACGACTCAGATTGGTAAGAAAATTGAGAGGAGACACAAGACAGAATTAAGGAAAAAAACACTTTGCCTTTTTGTGTAAAGAAATTGGAAAAATAAAGGTTACTGGAGCTGTGACTCCTGTGGTACTTAAATAATTCTTGATTCATGGTATCAAACGTGGCAATAGGATAAAAATGAAATCAGAAGTGGGATGCTGAAAAATAGAGCAAGAACAGTTAAAGGAATTTTGACACTTGAGGAGATTCGGTCTGAAATCTGCAGGTACTGGGCCACCTGTCTCATATTTGCATGGGGGATCCATGCTATAGCTGTATCCCAAGCCTTGCATGCTTTTCTCTTGAGCTGCACGAATACTCTCAAGTGGCGTTATGGAAATATTTTGGGATTGTTTTCTCTCAAACATGACTTGTCACACTGTAGTTCATGATGTAAGGAGCTGAAACTGGGGAGTTTCTATGAAGGTAAACCTCTATGTAGGGAATCAATTCTGTGTGGGCTGGTGCTATGTTCACTGTTGCTACAAGGTAGTGAAAAGGAGGGTTGTTGGGGTGGTTTCCCCTTGACCTCTTCGTTCTCCTTTGGCTACAGGAAGGTTGTCATCTGGGCTGGAGGTGCAAAAATGAGACAGTAGCTTTAGCATTTTTCAAGTGGGAGTTTGTTACAGCATTATAGATGCGCCCCTCTGGTCAGCAAACCAAGGCTGGTTTGAGAAGAGGGCAGTAGTGCTGTAAATGTCGTGCTTTCAAATACAGAGAAGGGTGTAGTGTGTGAAGGGCTTAACTTCAATGATCTTGGAATGACACAGTTTCCTCTAACAACCTTGAATATGTTAGGATGGAGCTTTTTTTGGAGCTTTTGATAACTAAACCTTTGATAGACAGCTTGACCGAACTACTGTAGATGTTGTTTGTTCATACAGGAGGAAGCTCAGAAGCGTGTGCTTGTTTGATCCCCCTCCCCCAGTATGACATCTGTTAAAAAGCTACTGATACTCCCTGTCACCAGGTCTGGTTGTTGCCAGCAATGTCTTGTGCTTGAGTTTAGGTTCAAGTAGGCAAAAAGACAATGTGTCTTTTAATTTTCTATCAGTGCTGCCTGTGGGCCCTCTGTGGACTTTGATCTGTGTAGCCAGTTATTTTGGAAATGACTGCATGTGCCTGGATTTTAGTTTCATTTCTCTTTGACATTTGAATAACAATTGTGTTTTTATTGCTTTGTAGAGATGCAGATGCCACGAGAATAGACATTTATACTGGTAAGTCACTCTTGTTGCCTCCTTGCATGTCAGCAATTAAGTCAGTAGTTAACTTGGATTTAGGCTGCAAGTGTGTTTTGTCCCTGATGGAATAAATGTGATGGTGTTTATGCCCAAATCCTGGGGTCAGTCTCATGCCAAGAAAGACATTGAGGGGCTGGAGCATGTCCAGAGAAGGGCATGGGAAAAGGGGAAGGGTCTGGAGCACAAGTCTGGTGCTGAGGAGCTGAGGGAGTTATTGGGACTCAGCCTGCAGAACAGGGGATTCAGAGGGGACCTTCTTTCTCTCTGCAACTCCCAGACAGGAGGATGGAGCCAGGTGGGGGTTGGGCTCTTCTAGGTAACAAGTGACAGGAACAAGAGGAAAATAGCCTCAAGTTGTGCCAGGGGATGTGCAGGTACTAGGGAAAATTTCTTAATTTGAAGGAATGGTCAGACACTGGAACAGGCTACCCAGAGTGGGTGTGGAGTCACCATGTGCCCATATTTAAAGGATGTGTAGATGTGGTGCTTAGAGACATGGTTTCAGGGACTTGGTTTTGTTAGGTTTATGGTTGGGCTTGATGATCTCCAGAGTCTTTTCCAATATAAATAATTCTAGTTTTCTATAATTTCTCCTGTGCCCCAGTGCCTGTTGTCTTGCAAAAAGGAGTACCGTTACAAATACTTTGAGAAAGCACTTAGGTCAGCCTTCACCTGAGGTCAGGTGAAGTGAGTTACTGGTTTTACTGGATGCTTAAGAAATTGGCTGTCACAGTACAGTCTTGTAGCACATAGTTACATGTGGTATAAAGCGCAGGAGAAGTTCTTGGTTATTCTGTAACAAAAATCTGGTGCTCTCTCTTACAGCTTAGCCACACTGGTGGTGTAGAAGTCCTGTTTGTTGTGTTACTTTTGTTGTTAACACTGATCCCATTTTATGAAACTTTTAACTTTTGGTTGTGGGAGCAGTGAATAACCCTTCTCTTGCAGAGCAACGGGAGGACCTACGAGGTGGATTCATGCTGTGTTTTTTGGATGATGGAACAGGAATGGATTCAAGTAAGTGGCAGGAAGTTACAATTGCATTTGCAAGCTGAGGTTTTATGTTATAACTTAAGCTGAAATAATATCTTAGTTCTGTTGACAAGGATGTATTCCATGCCTGTATATGTGTTCCTGGCTCTCCACTGGCTCTTTTGCACCCTACTGTATATCAAACTTTTCACCTCTTCAGCTGCAGAAAACTAATCTGGTCAAATGAAAATTGTTTTTCTGCATTACAGAGTTGAGTCAGCCTGTCCTGTAGTTTTCCAGCACATTGAAGTTGGACTTGAGGCTGGAGAGAAAATAGTGTAGCCAGAAGGGGAACAAGCACAAGCTTTGATGGGAATAGGCCTTTTTCCCATCAGTGGCTGCTGGGTGGTCACTGTATCTCAGCTCTAATCAGGTGTGTCACAGCAGAAATTGAAGACTCAGCTTTGAAAGGACATTGCCATTGTTGCATCATTGGCATTGTGACTGAGATCAATACAATTTAAAATCTTAAGAACATGAGAAGAATGTATTTCTGCCTTGTTGTAAAGATTGATGTAAATCTGTGTTATATCTAGCAGGAGAAAGCTAAAAGCTCTCCGGCTTTGCTTTAGCATCAATGAGCAACCCTGTCAACCCACTGCACTTTCTTTAGTCCTGATTACTGGTAAATTGTCCTGTGAGGAGCTCTCTATGGGACTGAAAAGTTGGGCAAAACTGGGAGGTTTTGAAGAAGGAAAGGGAGATGTGTAAATAAGCAGCAACTAATATTTTTGTTTTGATCCCTTGGTGCTTTTAAGTTCCTCTTGTGATACTGTCAGAGTTTAACCGCAGCTGGCAACTCAGCCTTGCACAGCTGCTTGCTGCTCCTCCAGTGGAGTGGTGGAGAGAATTGGAATGGTAAAAAGTGAGGAAACTCATGGGTTGAGATAGGCATGTTAATAGGGAAACCAAAAGCTGTGCACACAAGGAAAGCATACCAAGGAATTCATTTCCCACTTCCCATGGGCAGGCAGATGTTCAGCCATCCCCAGGAGAGCAGGGCTCCATCATTCTCTTGGGAAGGTGAATGCCATAACACTGAACAAGCTCCCCTTCCTCTTTCCCCAGTTTTATCCGCTGAGTATTACACCAAGTTTCATGAGGCTTGGAGCAACCTGGTGTACTGAAAGGTGTCCCTGCCTATGACAGAAGGGTTGGGATGAGATGGTCTTTAAAGGTCATTTCTACTCTAAACCATTCTAGGATTTTATGGTATGGTCTGGAATATCCCTTGGGTCAGATGGGGTCAGCCATCCCACCATTGTTCCCTCCCAACTCCTCATGCACCCCAGCCTGCATTGCTGGTGGGGCGGTGTGAGGAGCAGAAGAGACTTTGATGCTGTGTAAGCTCTGCTCAGCACTGATGAAAGCATTCCTGTATTAGCAAAATTCCTTTTGGCACAAATTCAAAACTACAGCTCCACGCAGGCTAGTATGAAGGGACTGAACTCTATCCCAGTCCAAACCAGCACAGATAGGAAATATTACATTTATCAGTGCTGTGATATGCAGATTTGTGACCTCCATGAAGGAATTGTTTGAACTCTAGGTACCTTCTCTGTATTCTTTGGAATACAATTAGGAACACTAAACAGATCTTCCAAGAGTAATTTTCTGCCACCAGTGGAACTGAAGGAAGCAATGAAGTCCCATCTGTAAAAGAAGCTCCAAGACTGAACTGTGGCCTTCTCGCAAGACTTTGTATCAAGAAGAGGAAATACAACCTTTTCCTCCTATATTGAAAACTATGTGTTTGTCTCTGGAAGGTGGCAGATGTCTGTTCTAGTGCTGCAGAGTTTCATGACTGTTTACACTGTTGTTACTTCTGGATTGCTGGTTTTGTGACCAAGTGGGATTTAAGTATTGGCTATGTACTAAGTTGCTTCCTTTGACTGATCTTTCAGCCAAATGTTGAAGAATTTTATCCTGACTGTTAGTGTGAGATACTCAGTAAAGGAGATGAGCAGCCACTCTGGGTTGTAGTGGTATTTCACAGCACTATGCATCATAGACAGTAAATACCATGTAATTCATGTTCTTTGACTCTCTTAATGCTTGCATCAAATTTTGGTTCATTCTGTGTCTGAAGAAAAGTATTAATTTGAGGTTTTTTAGATACTATTTTTTTAAATTTTTACCAAGGCTATGAAGTTACTTTTGCCATTTCCAGAATGTAAAATGAGTATGCTGATTTTGCAAGCATAAATTGTTCAAGCTCTTCCAAGAAGGTCCTTCTTAATTTTCTGTAATCTCAGATATATTGTTTGATGCATAGTCTTAACTCTGACCATCATATCTTCATGGCTTCAACACTGAGCGTTCACAGTAAGGGTTTTTGAGCATTTGGAAGTCACTCTACAAAGGGCGTCTGGGTAGAAGCTCTGTGTGCTGCACGGACAGCATGGACAGCCTGTCAGCATGGACAGCCTGTCAGCATGAACGGAAGCAGCTGGGGAGAGTCTTTCAGCGAAGCTCCCTGCATGAGGCTTTCTTTGGTTCCATCCCTGGCTGTCGGGATTGTGGCTTTAGTTTCTCATAGTGCCGGTCTACCAGTTTTAAAGGGATCCTGAAGATCTCCTATCTGATTTTAGGTGATGTCAGTAGAAAACTGTTTATTGAACTTTTGTCCGTTCATATAGACCTTGCTTCAACGGAAATCATAGAGCTGGGGAGTGGGTTTTTTTTGTGCATGATAGCTTTAATTAAGAATTAATTTTATTGTAGATAAAGCTGACATGTTAAAAAGAATAACTCTGTGACTTGCCTAATGTGTTGAAGCCCATGGGATCTTCCCAAGTACACTGAAGAGACAGCTTGGAAAGCTTGATGAGGCACCGTCTGGAGTGATGAGTGAATGAGCCCAGATGCTTCTGGGTACTTCTACGTGGAGAGAAGAGCTGAAGGCTCAAGGGAACTGTTCCATTAACATGTTCTCTCTCTTACTCTGTCCTGTTCCTGTTCTCATTGATCTTGTTCTGTGTTGGACATTTCTAGATTTGTCTGGCAAGCTCTGAAAACAGAAGTGCATAACGAGGCAGTCAGACGGATTTGAGTGCTCTGTCTGATGGCTCCTGATGAGCAAGCCAAATGACAGCACCTCATTTCTAAAAGCAAGGATTGTTAAGTAATTCAAGTTGCATTGAGTACTTGCTGCATTGGCTCTCTCTGGGTTGTGTTGTCTGAAGTTGTAAATACACTTGTTCTCAAGCTGCATATGTCTCATACTGTAGAGTCATAAGGTCTGAAGATTCAGTGATGCCACAGGACTCCTCTTTTCAAAAGAACTATCACGTCCCACAGGGAGATCTCAGAATTCTAGAGTATCCCAAGTAGAAAGAGACCCACAAGGATCATTTAGTCCCGCTCCTGACCCTGCACAGGACAACGCCCAAATCCCATTTGGTGCCTGAGAGTGTTGTCCAAATGCTCCTTGAGTTCTCTCAGCCTTGGTGCTGTGACCACCCTCTGGGGGGAAGAACCTTTTCCTAATATCCAATGTAAATGTCCCTGTCCCTGACATAGGATAATAGTACTGGCCCAAAAGTTTGTCTTTTTCATAAGGAAGCAGATAGGAGTCCATTAGAAAACCAAACAGTAGTTCTCATACAACCCATCTGAAGTCAGCATTTCCCAGATTGTTGGGGGAATCACTGCTTGGGGTACTTGGGCCTGAGAATTTTACCTACTGCCTGGCTCTGAAGGTGCTGCATGAATTCAGTGAATCAAAACGCAGGTTGAATGACTCAGTGAATCAACTTGTAGGTTGAAAAACTATAGCGACTTATTTAGGAAGTGATCCGTAATGTTGTTCTTAAGCAATTGAAGAAAAGTCTTCAACTTGCATTTTATAATAATAGAACAGCTCAGGTTGAAAAGGATCTCAAAGATCATCTACTCCCTTTGATGGGAAAGGGAGGAGATGATTTAGCACCTTGTCCATCCAGCAGTGGGGACTTACATAAGACTCGTTCCGTTGCTTTTTGAGAGATTGAAGTTACTGTATCAATTCTTGCTCTTCTAAACTGCATTTTTGAAGTTTAGAAGCTCAAAGCAGCATTTGTTTTACTGGAAGCAGTTAATTAAGTACTAGTGTCTTGGTTACTTTATTAGATCTTGTATTTTAAAAATACTGTTTATCCAAGGCTCACAACGGTGAGGAACACTTTTTAAACGTAACTGGGATTTTGGCACTTACTTTACAATGTGTACACACTTGTGTATGTGGGTAGTGACTCTTGGGGACAATTTTCAGGGGAGTAGGTCTACACTTTTCTCATGGAAAAATATCAGTTTAAACTTGTTTAACGTTCGGCCTTAATCTTGAGCATTGACATTTTCTTTCCAGTTAACAGATTTTTGTAATAAATTTCAGGAACACATATGAAAGTGTCAATCACTGGCTGCTTTGAGCCATCGCCCCATGGGGCTGATATCTTGTGTTTGTTATGGTGACAAAGAACCTTGGAACTTCTCCTTTTTGACCCTGTCCCAAGGAAAGCTTAACTTTGCTTTAGGTTGAGTTCCCCCAGGTAGTGAATTAGATTCTTTGGCTCTGGGATGTCTTTTGAGGATGCTGTTGAGTCCACTGCAAGTACTCTACCTAATATGAATTTGTGGAGAAGGCAGGAAGGATAATTTTCTCTGCTCAGATCAAGACCTTCTTTAGGGTGTTGTCAGCTGGAGAACTTTGATTTATGAGAGGATTTTCCTCGAAGGGTGAAGCTGGGTCTGACTTCTGGAACGCTGAGGAACTAGACAACTCCATCCACCAGTCCCTTCATCCCTGGTGTCTGATTTTTCTTACGAAGAATTATTTTATATGTGCCCTTGATTTCTTGGGCTCTGAAGATGAAATCTACCATCTTGAATGAATTTCTTCAACTTGTGTTCTCTCTTGTTTGTTTGACATAGTTTCCATCCCCCCCCCGCCTTTTTCTTGCCAGGGAGTTTGGCTTTTTTTAATCTAATAACTCTGATATATGACAAAACAAAAACAGTGTGACTAAAACAGCCTTAAGTGAAACTCCCTCCAGAGTCTTAACTCAAAAGGGCTGGAAAAAATTCATTTGTACCATGATTCTTGGGAGGATGTAAAGATTAAAAGATTAAATCTCTCCCAAAGATTGTCAGCCTGGACGAGATAGATGCTCCCTCACAGTCCCCTCTGCTCAGCATCACCATCATCTCTCTCCCCTAAAAGAAGAGTCTGTATAGGGTGGTTTCAGACATCCAGCACTGAGTGATAAACCATTTGGTCACCTTTTCTGAGAGAGGAAATGCTTTGGGTAATTACTCTAACCTTTTTAGCTTCCTGAAAGTTTTCTTAAAAATAGCTGTTGAAAAACGTTTCTACAGCAAAAAGGTTCCAGTAGTGTTTCTGTTCTTAGAATATTCCCTATCCCTTTTCCGACCAGGCTTTAAAAGTAATGCAATAATAATAGTTAGAGTAATAATAATAGTAATATCATCATCATTGACATCCTTACCCAGATCTCACATACAAGGTATTCCAATGTTTTCTTTGTTTGTCTAGAAAATACTGCAGTAGGCTGAAAGGGAGGCAGGGATAGCCTCATCCAGTCCCAGGTTGTTTTTGGAATAGCTGCGGAGCTCCATTGTGAACACCAGCAGTTTAGGCAGTGAGGGGTTTGCACAGTCGTTCTCCTGTGTGGCTTTAAATCTGACTATAATTTCAACTGAAAATGGCATTCTGACACCAGCTCAGTGATGTTGTGTCAGACCAATGGTATTAGTACCAAATATCTTACTGTGAAACTGGCTGTCCTTGCTCGTGAGCTGGGGCGCGTCTCCTGTGTGCTGCAACGTAGCCTGTCCATGGGCTCCACCTCCCTGTAGCTGCCTGGTGTGGTGAGTGATGTCCTGTACTCCCTCCCAGCTTGTGTATGCATTTGGGAGCTGTAATTGTTGTTAGCCTTCCTGTTCAGGCACTTTGTGTTCCTTTTCTCTGGAACTGCACTTCTCTCAGTAAACTCTCTGGTGGAATGATTGCTATCTCTTGGGAGAAGGGAAAGGAATCATTCTGTCCTAGGGATGACGCTAAAAGGCTTTATCCCTTGAACAATAGAAAGGCTGGAACTAAAAATGACAGACCTTCTCAGCTGTAAAGCCATCATGTCCTTTCGTTTTGTCCTGTGGTAATGAAATCCTTCGCTGCTTGCTGTGAGACCTGCTTGTGCTGCCTTTGTCCCTAGCTGTCCTGCTGCCCGGGCTCCAGCGATCTGCTGCTGAAGTTAGCTTGTATCTTCCTAGTGTTTTAATTAACCAGAGTGTTCAGTTCATCTCTGTGAAGAAATAGTAGTGTTTATTGTGGGTTCATGACCTTTTTTATAGTACTGACTTACGCTCTAATGGCAGTGGTCTTGAGTGTGGGGTGTCAGCAGGACATGGGGTGCAGCACAGCTGTTGCATCCCAAGGTTTTGTTTTATGAGTGTTGATAACTGTGGTGAACACAACAGACCATTTTAATGGATGTTTTTTTGCAAAAAGAAACGTGTTCATGCAGTTCAGATGGGACACTGGACTAGGCTGAAACTTTAAACTCTTTTTGTCAGCATCATGGCACCTGTACAAAGCTTCTGATAATGTCAGTGCCCTCAAGCAGCATTTGTTTCCCAGGGCCCTGTGGTACAGCTTCAGGATGAAACTTCAGCTTGGGCTTTTTGCTTCTTCCATACTGTTGTTTTTCTGTGCTATTTCCATTTGGTGAAGGAGTTATCTTCCCTCTTTATCTGAAAGATGTATATGTGTCTGTACATTAAAATAAGCTCTTTTTGTTCCCTATCTCTTGTTGCAGATGAAGCTGCCAGTGTTATCCAGTTTGGTAAATCAGCCAAGCGATCACCTGAGTCCACTCAAATCGGGCAGTATGGGAATGGCTTGAAATCGTAGGTATAACAAAAGCCAGCCTCCTGAGGTTGGGAAGGTCAGAAACCAGGTGGTTGGTTAATGTACTTTTTGCTTGAAGGGGTATATTTTTTAACCAGGAGGGGAAAAAAAAAAAATGTAGATGAACTCTAAATAAAGAGCCCCTGGTTTGGTAGACAGGAGCTCTGTCAATATCTGCTGTGGTTCTCCAGTGGTGAAGAAGGCTGTCCACGGTTGATGACAGTGTTTTGGCACTATGTTTGCATGAGGCAGAGGGTACAGGTCAGAGCCAGGGAAAGTAATGAAAGAGCTGGAAACAAAACCATAATCTGCCTGTGACAGCCAGGTAGTAAAATTAGAACAAAGTAGTGTTGCAGCCTCTCAGTATAGGAAAGTTGTCTGGTGCAAGGCAAATGCACTTAAACTGTTTCTTTTTGTTCTTAAACGAAACATGCAGGGAGAAGGGGAAAGGATGGAAAGCATGAGAGTGGATTTAAGTGCAGAGGAACAGACATGGGAAAGAAATCTTAACTGGCTAGAAGGGATTTGCTAAGAAAGAGGAAGATGTTTGCTGTGTCTTTGGAAAAGTTTAGAGGCTTTATGGCTTATTCTGATTCTTCTGGTTTATGCTGGCATGTGTGGCTTGATTATATGCATCCTGCTTGGAAACTGATGGAACTCTATATCTGGGGGGGAAAAAAACCAGGATTTAGGGGATCTTCAGACACTGTTGATTCAGTTGCAGCACAGGACAGATCCTGGATCCTGACTGCACTTCCAGGACAGGTCTCTGTCCTTTCTTAACCTTGAACCGGAGGTGTACTGTATTACAGCTTAGAAATGCTGCCTGAAGCACCAGCGTGTGAGGTGTGAGCTGTGGTGTCATTGTGGTAAGGCCTTAAGCCAGTCTGAAGAGAAATGTGCTGATATAAGACTGATACTTCTTTCAATGCAGTATTGATTGTTACCTGTTAAGGTTTTTTGGATGAGCTTGGCAACAGGACAGTAGAGAAGATGCAAAGACATTATTTGGAATAGGAGAGTAAGCAGGAAGATGGCACTGTCCCTTTTTGTGACAAAAAACTGCTAAGCTACCTTAGCAGAAGTGTTAGTGAGGCTTTAGTGAGATATAAGGAAATTAATTTTCTGTCTCCAGACTACTGGTATTCATTCCAGATACAGTGAAACGAGGGGTGTACTTGTTTTCTCACTGACATTTCTGCTCAGAGATTTGCAGGTTATTGTCACATCTCACCTTAGTTGTCTTTTTAAATTTTTTTTCTTTTTATTTAAACTTTCTACATAGTAGGAGTCTGGAATGCCATGCTGTACTTCTACACCTTTTAATTGTGACTGGTGTTATATATTTTGAAACATTGTGAAAATGTCCAGATTCAGATGCCTTCTGAAAGGAATGAGATGTTTAGAGGGAAATGGTAGTTGCTGTTTCTGCCCTTCTGCCTAATGTGGTTTTGGCATTTGAACATAATGGGAAGAAAGCTCAGTAAAGTGATCTGCGTTCTGAACAGTGTGGTACATCAGGTGTAACACACAGCCTGGCTTCTGTCTACAGGGGTTCCATGCGCATTGGGAAGGATTTTATCCTGTTCACGAAGAAAGACAACACCATGACTTGTCTCCTCTTGTCACGGACATTCCATGAGGAAGAAGGCATTGATGAGGTTTGCATGAGCTTCTTGTAATGAACTAGGAGAGTGAATGCTTCTTTGTCTGAACTTGCCCAGCTCTGGACTGGTTGCTACTCTGATAAGATCAGCGTATCGTTTTCTTTTGGTGATGTGCTTGTGGGGCTCCTACAAAGTCAATGAAGATTTCTTCCTTTTGTTTTTAATTCTGTTTGAGAAGTCTCTCTATAGCAAGTTTGAAAGGCTTGTTTCGGTCACTTAAGGGTGCTTGTGCTGAGTTCAGAACATGCTCAGACTTCTTGCATTTTCCTATTCCCACAAAATTTGAGTTGGAGATGTATTTAAATTTATTACTCTGACTTGATTTTCTGTAGGGAGTAAAAGGTGTTGTTGAAGTTGCTGCTCGCAGGTCATGAACTCCAGGCATGTCTCTTCTTTCAGATATTCTTTTAATAAAAAGTCATTGGTTCTACCTATGAAAAATTTGTGTATCTTAATAGACCACTCAGGCAATGTTGCTCCAGGCAAGGCTGAAATTGAAAAGTTTTAAATTCTCACTGGGATGGTATCTTAGGAAGTGTCTTCTGTCATGAGGGAGGGAGGGAGTGAGTGAAGGGAACTGTGCAGAGAAGCTGGGGAGGAGCAGTGCATGCTGGCAGCCAGCCCATGACTGAAGCAGATTGGTAACAGTGAGGGTAGTTCCCACAGCAGCTCTGGCCACTTTTTTGCCTTGACCTCAATTCTAGGATGGGATTTGTGTCCTTGATATGCAGCTGCAGTTTATAATTCTATCTGTGTTTTTACTCTAAATGGCAGAAACCACCAATAACCTTACTAGAATCCTATAAAAATAATAAAGAATGAGATCAGGATAAATATGAGTGAAGGATATCTGAGTTCAAGAGAGAAAGTAAGCCAGAGATTTACATTTTTAAAGAAGGAAGTTTGAGTGGTTTTTTTAGTGTTATGAAAGTTGCTACAAGGGAAGGGGGGAAAAAAGTCATTGAGTGTGTGAGTAGCTGGTACCATGCGAGTGACTCAAGAGTGGTTCAGTCTGAGACTGGTATTGTAGGAAAGCAACTCATAGGCTGGCAAAGAAGGTCTTTGAGCATTTGATGGATGTGGAAACCACTGAAAAGCTGGCAAGAACTCTCAGAGTGACATAGGGGGCTGTCAGGAGGGGTAATTTGCTGGGCCGTGAGCCATGGGAGAGTCTGACTGGAGTGGGAGAGCCCTAGTCACTCTCAGTTCAATGTGATTTGCAGGTCATTGTTCCCCTGCCCACCTGGAATGCACGGAGCCGTGAACCTTTGGCGGACAACATGGAGAAGTTTGCTATTGAGACAGAGCTTGTTTATAAGTATTCACCTTTCAAATCAGAAGGGGAAGTGATGGAGCAGTTCAATAAGATACGTGGTGAGAAAGGTACGTATGCACGTGATGCAGGTCACGGGCAAGGTATTTAAGGTTTGCCTGGGATTTGCCTGATTGTCTTGTTACTTGGTCAGGCACCCTCGTGATCATCTTTAACCTCAAACTAATGGATAATGGAGAGCCAGAGCTGGATGTGACTTCTGACCCACAAGACATTCAGATGGCAGAAACACCTCCAGAGGGAACGTAAGTATGACTCATGTTACAGACCCTGACCAAACTGGGTGTGGTGTTTGGCTATGTACTGTGTACATGGGGTTTTCTAAGCTTCTCTTTCTGTAGTGAACTGGAGAATTTAGGAGGTCTGTAGTTTGGTCTTTAGTAGTTTGCAGTTCATGTGTGTGTTGACCCATGGGCATTGTGGCTGTGTTTTGGGTGACCACCTCCGCTGTCAGGGCTCAGCTTAGCCAAAGCAGAAGACTCAATGTCCGTTAGGAACCTTAAAACAAGGAACCCCAAGCTATAGGTTTAATTTTCTGCATTCATGAAAGATGTTTTCATTGTGAGTCTGTGCTTCTCCCAAACTTCTGTTCTGTTTTGTGATTAAGTGGCAAAACGTGAGACACTGTGTAGGTCAGCCTCCGTGGGTGGATAGTACAGGGGGACAGGTAAGGTCTGTCATCACATCTATCTGGGAACAGGGGTCACTCCTGGACTTTTCTGCAGAGGAAGAAGGACATGCTCTGAGGGCAGCTGGAGGAGCAGCATACGCTGTTCAGAGAGAGCTGAGTGTTTGCTGAGTTGATCACTTGTAGCTTGAAAAGGAAAAACTGAGCTGAAATGAGCGAAGTGCTTGATACCAGACCTCCACAGGCGCCCTTAGCAAGCTTTACCTTTTTGATGAGCTTACATGCTTCTTCCCTAAAGTGCTTGAGTTTTCCATAGGATGTTTCAGACCCTGTAAAGCAGCTCTGTCCCTGTGAATTAGAGTGATGTTGTTGAGCACACAGTGCAGCAAGATCTTTGGGTCCCTCCAGGGATCTCATGTGCTTCTCAGCCTCTTTAATTCCTGCTCACAAGACATCACTGCTTTTTTCTCCTGATGTTGTGTGTGAGCAGTGCAGATTCTGTGGCCACGCCCTGCTGACTCACCAAAGGGAAAGTAAGCTCTGGTAGGTGGACACACACTTGGTGTTAAATGGTCCAGTTTATAGCTTTGATGTTTATTATCCAGATGTACTCAAACTCCATCAAGCTGCAGTAATGTGTATCAGTGTTTTGTAGCAGTAGTTACATTGCACAGCTCAATAGAGAGTCTCAGGAGAAGACACAGAAAAACCTTTGAAGAAAAGCTTCACTTAATGTTGCTGCATGGTAATTAAAAGAGAAAGGCCTTTTCTTTCTCCTGGCTGTCTTGCTGAGGATGTGTTTCTTGGGCACCTTCTGAAGTAGATGGCTCTCTTGCAGCAAGCCAGAGCGCCGCTCCTTCCGTGCCTATGCTGCTGTGCTTTATATTGATCCAAGGATGAGGATCTTCATCAACGGACACAAAGTACAAACCAAACGACTTTCATGCTGCCTCTACAAGCCAAGGTAAGTGTTGGACCCAAAATCTGCAGATGTGTGGGACCTTTTGGGGTTAAGAGAAAGGGTTCAACATTTTGCTCTCCAGGTGTATCTTGCATAATTCCATGTTAAAGCCACAGACCATAAGAGAATGGCATGTGGTGACGACTTCATGGAAAAAGAGGTACATAGTGGAAAATCAATGCCTTTGAAAACAGCATGAGTCACTTGTTCAAAATGCTGTATCCACACAAAACTGTTGAGTAACTGTGTTGTTTTTTTGGACTGGACAAGGAATACACGTGGTTGGTGTTGTGATTATTATTGGAAAGAAACTAGACTGAGCACTTTGAAACAGTTGCTTTTATATGTAGCTTATCTAGGTTTGAATAGAGATTGAGAAATAGCTTTCCCCATATTTCTTTTAAATTCCCTTAAACAAAAAATGTGACAGTGAGCTAAAGTGTGCTGCCAGTTGGCTGAACAGAGACTGGAAAATGGGAGTACCAGGATGGGAGGGGAAAGGGAAACATGTATTTAAGTCTGCTTCAGGCAGTAGTGTTCTTCTGTCCCTGGAAGCACACAGTCTACATTCTAGGTACCTTGGGCATGTTTTGGCTTAATAAAATAGAAATGTTGTAGAGTATTAGCTGATTGTTTTAGTATAGCTTTTTGGCTTGTACAATGGTATTTCAGTAGTATGGGCCCACTCTCAGCCCACCAGGTGCTGTTACCAATCCCAGGCCGGCGTCACGTGCCCGATGGCGCCTGAAGAGCCTGGCTGGTTTCTGACTCAGAGCATGGTCTGTCTGTCAAGCTCACAGTTTCTCAGCTTCTTATGTGAGAATGTGTGAGATGGTATTAGAAAGCTGACCAAAGTCAAGGAACGTTACACCCACTGCTCCCTGTGCTGGCCAGGCCAGTCATTTCCCTGCAGAGAGCAGGGAACTTGCTACTGTAAATCCTGATTTGCTGGGTAGAGACTTTCTGGATTTCTGACTGTGTTTTACCTACATATGAGAGCCTTGTGCTGCTTCCTCTTGTGCTGCAGCCCAGCAAAAGTACTAGAGAGAGAAAGCAGCGGAGGGTATAGGTATCTCATCAGAGACCAGCATCTTGCGAGATCCACCGACAGGATGCCATTGCTGTAATGCTGCCAGCATCATATTGCATTTCCTACATCACCCCAAATGTTCATCTGCCTCAGTATGTTCTTTTCCAGGTAGTTAGTAGTCTATGCTAAAGTCAGCACCTGCTGAGGGCAGGTGAATCTCACAAATCTACTTGTGCCACATCTTGTAGATCTGCTTATGGTGGTAGTACAAATTCCCCAGTGCTGTAAAGCCATTTACATTTAAAATTCCCACTCCTGCAACAGAGCAGTAAAGACTGTGTCAAGCCTTCTCAGATGTGGGGCAATTATTGTGGCCTTAATTAGGCCTTTCAGGGGAATGTTGAGACTGCTCCCTTCTGGTCTGAGTTCCTGATGTCAGGTTTGGTCTCCAGAAGCTGCATGGCCATTGGGACAAGCCATCAAAGCCTTCACTTTGGGTTCTGAGAGCTCCTGGGGTTGGTGCCCACACTATGCCCTGGGCAAGCTACAGAAACTCAGTCTTTTTTCTGAGCAGAGCTCAGTCTGCCCTGGGTGACTCTTTCCCAAGGGAAAGCCAGTATATCAGTCCATTTGGAGGGTGGAGTTAGGTGTGGGGTTTTTTTAAGTTTTTCTCCCTGAACCTACTGAAAAGGATTCTTATGCCCTGGCTTCCCCTTTAGATCTGGAGCCAGAGCTTGCCATCCCCATTTAGCTACTGGACTTTGAACGCTCTGCAAGTTAATAATACAGGGATTGCTTTTGTGGGGGTGCAAAGGGGAAGGCCCGTCTGTTGGGGTGCTCCTTTGTGGTCAGCTGATGCAGCAGCTACGCTCAGCTCTTTAGCATGGCTGTTTCTGGCCCAGTAGCCTCAGCGAGGTCTGTGTTGAACCTTCCTGGTCCAGTCAAGGGATGGAATAGGCAGCAGAGGTGCTGCTGCATTACAGCCCAATTAGCTGGTGTGCTCATGTGGGATATCCTGAAGGTCTCTTTGCCTTGAGGGAGGCTCCCTCCTGCAATAGGGCTGTCAGTCAGGTTGCCATCATCTCTGAAGGAAAAGCTTGTCTGTAGGTTCCAGTGTCAGTGTTAGTGAACAAAGACTGGAAATCCACCATGGATTTAGGGTATGTAAGTGCCTTTGCTGAAAATTAAGATTTTGAAGCCCTAGTGCTGTTTTTCAGAAGTAACAGTGTGTCTCCTAAGCAAGGCACTTGTCTGTTTGTCATCTGCCCCTTTTGGAAGCCATGTTTCTGTGGAAGGGCTTCTCCTTATCTTTCTGGAGCTGGTAATGTCCTGCTGGCAGAGGCAGACTAGTTTTGTGCAGATCCTTCACCAGCATTTGCAGGTGAGTTACCACAGTACCAGCTTCCCCGGGAACAGCCTGTGTCTCCTGAAGGATTACTATCCCAGTAGCTATTGGAGCTTGTTTAGCTGCTTGGGCCATGCAGGTAAAAGGAGTCAGGTCATGTGCAAGTGTGTCCCTTTATGAGGACACTCCAAGGCAGTTGGAAGGGGTGTCATGAAGGTGGTGAAGGACACCCTGCAGTTGCTCACAGTGCTCCCTGCTGCTAAGGAGTGCAGTCCTTTCAGATGGTGCCCTGCCCCCTGAGCTGGGCGTGGGGGACATAATTCAGCTTCACCTTGCTTCTCTCTTTTTTTTTCTTGTTTTTTTCTTTCTTTTTAATAAGTCTCAGAAAATTCAGGCAGATGTGAATGAGGTAATGCGGTTATGCTAATGTGTTGAAAGCAGCCTGACTTTCAGTGTACTCTGTCTCTCAGCCCCAGGTAGCTTTCATCAACCTTACATAGGTTAGAGGGGGCACTGCCAAAATCCTGACTCTGCAGCTTCTGACATGGTGACTTCACTCAGCTAGGTAATTTCTAGAAGCATTAGCACCTGCCTGTTTTGGTTTTTTTGGGTTTTTTTACCAGTGAGGAAATCCTTATCAATAGCAGAAAATGAATTTAGCAAGATGTATTTCAGGGAACTGTGCTTGTGGTGTGAATTTTCTAGGTTTGGGAGCAAGGAATTGCTGTTGGAGAGAGTATTTCTGACCTCAGTACCAACATCCATGTGTGCTTACCCACAGAAACAAACCTAAACAAAACTCTTCATCTGTACAATGTGGTTTCTCGTGAGTCCTGACAGTTTATCTACCATTTGGAGGGAATCCTGTCCCTCACTGGGGTCTAAATGTGATTCCATTCAGTTGGTTATGTCCTTATGTGTTTCTGCCTCTCTGCAAAAACAGTATTTATCGAGGCTTTTGCTTTGGCTAAGTGATAGAAAGGTTTATTTTCCATAAAGAATTATTTGGAGTAGGATTTTCTTCTTGATACATCTAAAACCTTTTGTCTTAAGGTAAACTGAGTTATGGGAGGCTCTGCTTGTCCTTGGTGTCATCTTCCTTCATTACGTGCATCTTCTCAGAGGTGACACGCGCTCAGAAGCTTCTGCCTTTCATACACTTCCCCATCTCTCAACTCTGCAGCAGTCAGTGGATTGGGATCTGCATTTGGCATGTTAAGATACAGGGAAGGTGAAACAAGCTTCTGCATCTCTAGCACAATTTACAGTGTTGTAAGTCAGATGTGGAGCACACAGAAATGTTCTGAAACTTAAAGCTCTGGTCAGATTGTTGTTGTGCTTTGAGCTAGCCCTGCATGAGATGGTCAGCTGTTTGCAGGAAGAAGGAAATGAGTCAGAGGATTTTGAGAAGCTTTGCATATATATTCACTCCTCCTTTCCACTTCTGAAGAAGAAATTATTTCTCTAAGTCTTGGAATTTCTTCAAATATTATGGATCTATTTCACCCCCACTGGTTACTGCAGAAAAAGACAAGATATTGTGATTGCAGCTACTACTAAAATATCTCTGACTTAAAGAGGTTTTGCCTAGGGTCATCCAAAAATGTCCAGTTCCTGATATGTAAACCTCCTTCTTTTATTGAATCACTTGGGAGGAGTATGCAGTAGCTACTTGTAGGGACTGACCTTGTTCTCTCGTGCAGTGATGAAATTTTGGTTTGACCTTACTGCTGAGTTGGCTGATTAATAAATTTTTGTCATCACAGGATGTACAAATATACTTCAAATCGTTTCAAGACCCGTGCAGAGCAAGAGGTGAAGAAAGCAGAGCACATGGCGAGGATAGGTGAGTCCTCAGGGTATACACATGCCCTCGTTCAGCTGCTGAAAAGGGAAGGATGAAACCCTTGCTGGGTATGACTTGGATTGCTTGCCCCTGGGGTCATTGAAATTGCTCAGGAACTGAGTTATTACAGTGACTACAGATGACCCAGACTTACTTCCATGTAATGGAAGGAATGTACATTGTTCCCTGAGACCATTTCATACGGATAACAGATGTGCAGGATACCCTTTGGAGTCCCAGCTGTCTGCTCTCGCTTCAGCCAAAGCCTGGTTGAGCTCTGTCTCCCCACAGTTCTGTTCTCACCTTTAGCATATCATGAACTTTTGGCCGTGTTCTCATTTTACCCTTTCCTGTTGAGGCAGCTCAAAAAGTGGATTTTTGTTGTGTCACTTGATGTAAAGGGCTTGGTCTGCATGTACGAGGGAGCCCTGGGTTGTTCGTTTCTAACCTTTCCAGGCATACATTTTGCCCTGTAGTCCTCAGGGGAAACCCAGTTTGCTATTATCGGATATTTGGCTTATAGAAATCACATAAGCATATAAGTACAGAATATAACTGCATTAAATCTGCAGAAACTTAACACACTAAGTAATGTCCCTCCCTGACACCTGATGGGGAAATGCTGCAGTGAAGAAGGAATCTTGGAAGTTGTAAGTGACCTACACATGACCTGTATCTTCTAGTAGGTTTCATAAATCAACTCTATAAATCAACTTGAGGCATATGTCCTCTGCCACTGTATCAGAGCTGCTTTAGGCACGTCTGCTTGGGGCTGCAGGTCACATACACAAGGGATAGTGCCACATTCAGCCTGTGCAGTGTCACAGAGGGTAGCATGACTGTGATACTGCCTGAAGCAAAAGCAGCAGAGTGAAATGGTGTGAATTCCTGTGTTCTCTGTTCCTTCTTTAGGAAGCACAACCTGGCAAGATAGACTTCAAAATATGAAGTTCAAATAGATTTTATATTGTTCATCAATCCTCATAGATGAATTTTTAAATTGAGTCCTATAGCCAAGGCAGGTCTTCAGCGCATGCTCCCGTTGCCTCTTAAGAGGGTGCAAAGAGCAGGATTTAGAGATGCTTTTTCCCTGCAGTCATCCATGAGGCTTTCCTGATACTTAGAAGTGGAGCTTTAGTGTCTGACACTGGAAAATGCTGTCTTTGGTGTCCCAGTGCTGAGAACAGGTCCTATTGGCATGGAAACATTACTCATTTCCATCACCAAACCAGTCCAGTGCCTCTGGGTGTGCAGGGATCATTGAACCAGCAGGGTGCCCAGGTGGCCAAAAAGGCCAGTGGCATCCTGGCCTCTTTTAGAAATAGTGTGCCCAGCAGAACTAGGGAAGTGATTCTTCTCCACCTGTACTTGGGACTGGTGAGGCCACACCTGGAGTAGTGTGACCAGTTCTGGGTCCCTCAAGAAGGACATTGAGGTGTTGGAGCAAGTCCAGAGAAGGGCAACAAAGCTGGTGAAGGGTCTGGAGCTTATGTCTTGTGAAGAGCAGCTGAGGGAGCTGGAGTTATTTAGCCTGGAGAAGAGGAGACTCAGGGGAGACGTGATGACTCTACAACTCCCTGAAAGGAGGTTGTAGCCAGGTGGGGGTCAGTTTCTGCTCCCAGGCGATTAGTGACAGGACCAGAAGGCATAGTCTCATGCTATGCCAGGGTAGGTTTAGACTAGACGTTAGGAAGAACATCTTCACAGAAAGGGTCATTAGACATTGGAATGGACTGCCCAGGGAGCTTGTGGAGTTACCATCCCAGGAGATGTTTAAGGGAGAACTGGATGTGGCACTTAGTGCCATGATCTGTTTGATGTAGTGGTGTTAGGTCACAGGTTGGACTCAATGATCTTCAAGGTCTTTTCCAACCTAAATGATTCTGTTGTTCTGTGAACTGGCCCGGTGCCTCTGTGGGTACAGGGATCACCAAAGTGGCCTAATGCCACAGAGTGGGGAGAAACAGGTTACTGAGCAAAGCGCCTAGGATGTGATGGTGAAAACTCCCAGCTTACAGACTGTTACTGCAAGATTGGGTCACATGCAGTCTCCAGGATTAAAACATGCTTGTAGCATTATCCTCAGCCTCGGCAGCACACATCTCATCACTTTGCTTGTAGGAAAACAGATTTAATCTGTAACAACAAAGCTCTACTGTTGTTGGTAGAAAAGATTCGCTTCTTGTGGCCTCCGGCTCTCCAGAGGGATTCTCACCTGGGAATGATTAGCAGTTTGCTCTTTCAAACCTCATGAGTGCATTGTGTGAAGTGATGGGTCTCAGCTGAACAAACAGCAGTTCCAGAATACCAGAGCTGCCTGCCAGGGTTGTGTTGGAACCTGTCAGACTGAGAGATAGCTGAGTCTCTGTAAGTAGCTTATGAGCTTGTGGAACCAAAACTTAGGATAACCAAAAAATAGCTGGAGGAAGATGTATGGGCAGCTGTGACTATTGGTGACATGGCTTTGTCATATCTAGAAAGAACTGCGTCTCAGAAGTAAAGACATACATGTGTTTAAAATGGGGAAAAGCCATCTTTTCGTTCCATGAGAACCGACTTTCTGCATCCAGATCCCTAAGTGAGTGGGTAGACCTGGGAAAAAAGTACCATTCCTGGACAAGGTGGCTGTGAAAGACCATCAGCTGCTTTCTCTGTCCTTCAGAACCAAGACACTGAGTACTGCACTGAGGCACCTCAGTGTCGCCATTGCCTGGCTTCTCTAAAGCCTGTTCCAAAGTCTGGAAAGCAAACAAACTGAAGGGGTGAGGAGTCATGCAGGTGTCCAGTACTGGAAGTCATTAGCAGCTCTGTGCTGCACTGGGTATTATTCCAGAGTATTTTGGTGTGTCCAGTAGCTTGCTTGGCAGTGCCATGGGTATGCCGTGGCTGTTGTCCCCTGTAAGGATGTGGGTGGGGGTACACCTGCTGTGTGCTCGCTGTCCTGCATAGGACACATATCTTTACCTACTGAGGTCTCAGCCCTGTAACCAAATCGATCCCTGTCAGCTGTCTCAGTTGTCCTGCTTTAGTGGAGCAGGTTTGACCTGTGCCCTTCTGGGTTACCACTGTGTTCTTTCCACTAGCCACAGATATTTTTAGCCCACCAGCAACTTCCCACCAAGCTCTGATTGAAGTGGACTGAGTGCTTTGAGCAGCCTCCAGACTCCTGTGGGTTTGATTTAGCTAGGCTGTCTCTTGATGATGGTTGGTCACACAGCACAGTCCTGCTGTGACCTGCTTGGAGAGCAGCTGTGAACCCAGAGTGTGCTGCTGTGGGAATGAGTGGGACAAAACTCCAGTGGGACACTGCATAGAAAGGAAAATGGATTTTTATTGTAGTGATCTAAGTGAGTTGACTGACTACAGACTTATGTTTCCTTCTAGCTGGCAACCACGTGCTGGTTTTCAGAGAGATGCTGGTAATCCCTAGGAGCCAATTGGTACCCTGTCATCTTTCTGCTTACCTTGTCCTCTGTAAATCTTAGGCAAGGTTGTTCCTCCATTGTTGTGTTTTCTTCTTTTGGGTGTCTCACAGCTGCAGTTTGTCTCCCTGTGAGGACAGCAGAGATGAGATGGCTTTTGGATGTGTTGTAACTGCTCTGCTGCCCCCCTGCTGCAAGGGGTTTGGGCTTGCTGCTCACCATTCTGTGAGTCACACCATCCCTCAGCGTGTACCCATTGTATTTCCAAATCACAGAATCCCAGAATGGTTTGGATTGGAAAGGACCTTAAAACTCCTCTCATTCCACTCCCCTGCTATGGGCAGGGGCACCTTCCACCAGGCCAGGTTGCTCCAAGCCCTATCTGACCTTGCCTTGGACATTTCCAGAGATGTGGCAGCCACAGCTTCTCTGCCCAACCTGTGCCAGGGCCTCACCCCCCTCACAGGGAGGAATTTTTCCCCAAAAGTCCATCTAGCCCTGCTCTGTCAGTCAGAAGCTATTTCCCCTTGTCCTAGCAATGCAGGCTCTTGTCCAAAGTCCCTCACCAAGTCTCTTGACGTCCCTTTAGGAACTGGAATGGACTCTAAGGTCCTCCCAGAGCCTTATCGTCTCCAGGCTGAACACTTCCAGTTCTTCTGGCCTGTCTCCAGAGCAGAGCTGCTCCAGCCCTTGGAGCATCTCTGTAGCTTCCTCTGGACTTGCTCCAGCAGCTCCATGCCCTTCCTGTGTTGGGTCCCAGAGCTGGAGGCAGCTCTGCAGGTGGGGCCTCACATGAGCCGGGCAGAATCAGCCCCTCCCCTGCTATGGGATGAGCCCAGCGCATGGGGCGTTTCTGGGTGTACATGGCCAAGGCATGTCCAGCCTCACACTCATCGGGGCTGCTCTCAAGCCATTCTCCTTGCTGAAAAAGAGGTTTGTTGAATGAATCTTAAGCAATACGAGGGTGGTACGTGCCTATCGCCAGCATTCCTCTTGGTCTAGGAGAGAGGTGAAGAGGGGGGTTTCTTTTATGTGTTAAGTTCCTTAGATGCAAGAATCAGGTGCAGGGTTGGTTTTCAGAACACAGGGCCCTATTTTGTGTGTAGCACAGATTTCTCGTTTTCCAGGCAAAATTTAGCTATTCTCAGAGACAAAAGCATTCTGCAGAGTATTTTCCCTCCATCTCTGCAAGAAAATGGCCTCTTTGGAAATCCTTTTCAAGCCTGGTTTTGTGAGAGCCTTTCTGTGAATCAGACAGCCAGGAAGAGCCATCAGGGTCACTGGCATCCTGATGCTTTCCAGTTCTCTGTGGACTTCCTCTAGGATCCTGCCTTTAAACGTGCTTTTGCAATTGTGCCTGTGTTGACTGTGACCTCTGAGCACGTTTGAGATGCTGTGTCAGTGGGGCCCTCTCAGGTAAGGTTTGATTTTTGTACTTTTTTATGTTCCTGTGTACCTTTGTACACATCTAGTGCAGGAAAGGCTCTCTGGAATCGCTCTCCTCAGGTGAATGCCTGATGATCTCTCTCTGTATTGACTGGCTGACATCATCTTTGTCCCTGTGTGTTTCAGCAGAGGAGAAGGCTCGTGAGGCGGAGAGCAAAGCCCGTGCCCTTGAGCAGCGCCTTGGAGGGGATCTCACACGGGAGTCCAGGGTGAGCCTTGGCTTTAGCTGCATGTTGTCTTTCGGGCACTGAGTGAGGGATGGTTCAGAGCACTGGTGGCTGGGCAGCACCCTGTGGCAGCACCCTATGTGCTGGTTAAGCAGATGGTAGCACCAGTCGATGGTGAGCTGCCAGTAGTGTTCAGGCAGCTCCATCATCTCATCAACACTGTATGTGCTTCGCCATTTGCACTTTATGTCCAGCCCAAGTGGGATGCATTCTGGCATTCCCCTGCCCTTGTCCCCGTATATCCTGGGTGGTGAAGCGATCTCCAGGCCCCAGGTGTTGTTTACTGTCAGCCTCTGCAGAAGAGGCCAGGGGAACAGGAAGTATTGGAGCAAGACTAGAACTGGGGGCTTTTTGGCTATTCCCCCTTGCCTGTGCAGCTGACTGAGGCATTTGGGCAAGGGCTTTTGGAGAGGGGCTCTATGCTTCTTCCCAGCATGACTGTGGCTTTGAGAGGGGCAGGGCTTGGAGCCCCAGTGCCACAGGGTGGGCAGAGGGCTAGCAGGGGCACCAGGAGGGTCAGCAAGTGACGCCAGCTTAAAACCAATAGGCTTCCTATTGGCATCTGATGGAAACAACAGTATCCAAGTGCCCTGGCTGTTTCCCCTGTGCTCCATTGCCTCTGGTTTCAGTTTCCTTGGACCTTTAGTTACATTTAGCCATTTTCTTCCAAGCAACTGTGTAGCTGCTTAAACGATGCAGGGTAAGTGCTGCCCTACCTGTGGAATCGTGCTGGTTTGTCACTTGTCACTGGTCCTGAATTCTTTACATTTAAAACAATTTCTCAGATCTTCTTGAAAGGGGGGAAAAAATCCTAAATTGAGTGAATTTTATTAATTTACAAGCAGCAGCTTTACTGTGCAATGTCTTTTTGCAGATGATGCTGCGTCAAGTCCAGAATTCAGCCATTACCATGCGACGGGAGGCTGATGTCAAGAAAAGGATTAAGGATGCAAAGCAGCGGTGAGTGTGGGGGCTTCCAAGCTCTGGAGTTCCTAGGCTGTTCACTCTCACATGCTCAGATACCTCTTCTGCTTTGCATGTGTGTTGGAGGAGGAGGAGGGGTACAGCTCACAGCTTAAATATCCATAGGCATCCAGTATGCCCAGGCTATTAAATCAAGCATCTAGGTCACTATTCTGGTTACATCTGCTGCTCCCCTCTTACCTGCTGAAAGACACGTGGGTCTGTGGGTTGAGTTGTTTGCTGCAGGTGTTTACCTGGTTTTCACATCAGCTTTTTTCACCTCTTTCACTTTTCCACCTGCAGGTAAAATTCAAGCTGATGAACAAATGTTTGCAAGTTACAGCAAAACAGCTTTAGGAGTTGTAGGGATGTTTTCTGAAAATGCACAGAGTTTTGTTGTAGTCAGTGCTGTGACATTCAAAGATGTTCTTCTAACTTAGCTCCTGTGACTTTTGATGTAGTCACAGGAATATTTCACTCTTTATATACTTTTGTCTTGCACTTCTCAAGTGAAGTGGTAACCAGAAACCAATGCTCGAAACAAATGCTGAGTCTGAGGAAGTTGGGCATTTGCATACAACACTTCTCCATTCTCACCTGGCTGTTTGCATGCTAGTTTACATGGCTGCCTAGGTCAGAACTATCCCAGACTTGTTGTTGGAGGTAGATCTCATCATGGCTCGGCTTTGCG
>VWZG01007994.1:21133-31502 GCA_013396735.1 Grallaria varia | reverse complement strand
CTTCTCCCTCACGACAAGGGGTTTTCCGTGGAGAAGACATTCTATCCAATGATCTTATAAAAGATGAGCATTGCTATAATGATATTTTATAGTGCTATAGGAGTTTTCAGGGAATTACAGAGAGCTGTAAAAATAAGTTTCATTTAAGGGAAGAATGAATAGACTGGTGAATGAAATATGATTTTGATCAAAAGTAAAGATCCTGAATAAATTAAAAACAAACAAACAAACAAGCCAAAACCAAAACTGACAGTTTAAGGACTTATCCATAAAATACCTGAACAGTTCTTACACAGTAAAAGTTCTGCCTTAGCTGTGGAAGAGCCACTTTGACTTTATACTTTGTTTTTAGAATACATCAAAGCCCAGTTTGCTTATAAAAGTCTATCTGAGACAGAAAACTAGTTTATTAATTAAATAACCTGGTTTTTTAAGTTGGTATTTGATTTTTTTTTTTGAGTGCAAAAGCTGAGCTAACATATCGCAAGTTTTTTTTTTCTATATCAAAACAGTTAGATAACTGACGTTCTATATTTTCTGTTGTCAATTACGCATTAATACAGACTTGGTTTAGAATGAGTTTGGACTGATATAAAACTTGCCTTAGAAACTTGGTCACACTCACAGTCGCTTTTGGGGGAGTGTTTTGAAGGTTGATAAAAAATATTTTTTTTTATTTTGTTTTTTTTTTCCTTCTATTGGCATACTAAATGCTTTAACAAATTGGGACTTTTTTACAATTTTTTAAGCATGGAAAATGAAGGGATCCAGGCTGTAAATTGCTTTTCAATTGTTCATTTACGTGGGAAGTGCAGCCTGCAATTATTTTAACCATTTTGAATCCATTTGCCTATTACAGAAACATTTATTTTCTGGTGGATTTTTTGGAGGGTGTATATTTGGGGTTTGTTTTGGTTTTTTTTTAAATGCTGAAGACTGTCACTTCTTCTGGATCTTAGTGATGACCTACGGGGCATGTGGTTCCTTTGACATGAAGTTTATTTTTCTGAACCCACAGCTTGATATTCTAGCACTTAATTTCAGAATGTAGCTTAAATCACAGAAACCATAATATGTCAAATGATCCTACACTTGCAGGGGAAAACAGTAAGTAATGAAAAAGCTATGATTGCTTTTCTGTCTCTCCAAATGACAGTTATCACCTCAGTGACCTGCTCCGGGCGGACCCATCTAAACATGACACACTAAGGGATAACGTCATCTAACAGGGTAGTTATAAAAATCAATACAAAACCCATTTCAAAGATACTGTGTGTAAGAATCCTGGTGTAACGTTTATTTATTGAATAGGCCTGAGGAAAAAAAAAACAACAACATTCTGATAGATATGCTTTACCTCCCAAGCAAAGGAATTCTGTAGGTAAGCTATAATTGTATTTTTCAATCTATTATTTAGTGTTGCCAGAGCTCAGCCTAGAATCTAATATGTGGATGACTGCTATAACTCAATTATGAAACCTAAGCAGAGCTCTAATGCATCTGTAATGCAAAAGGAACATAACAAGATAACTGACTGTACTTCTTTTAGTTGTGAAGTAGCTGTCTCTGTTTGTGCAAGGATGAACAAAAAGAGGGAGGGAGACTGCGATATTGTGTTTTTCAGTGAAGGATTAGGAGTGTTCTGTACTTACCTTCACTCATGAATATCGAAGGTATGGTTATATCATTGAAACAACTGCAGGCTCACAACTGGCTGAAAATAGGTTTCCATTGTTTGCTTTCTCAAATGACAATAATGCTGAAGCCTGGAGCAATTTTATCCAGTCATATCCCATATAGAAGGCATGCAATTTGATTGGCTAAAACGCCAGCTAAAAAAAAGCTAGTATTTATTTTCCGTATCTTTATCAAGCTATTTTCAAATCTGTATGAGCTTTGTTCCTCTCAGGAAGTAAATAGTAGATATAGTATGTGTCTTCAGTTTTGATTTCTTACAAAAAATGCAAAAAACTTGATAGTTTTTAAAAATATCATAAAGACCCTATTGCTGGATATTAATGTGAAAATATGCTTATGTTTAGGAAATATATGGTTTTAGCAAACATTTGGATTCTTTTCATGTTGGCTTTCATCATCGACATTTTGGTTTATGTGATAATGTGGGAACTTACTTACCTTCACAGTTAACATAATTCTGGCAATTACACGCTCATGTTGAGATGTATTTGGTCACTAAATTGTCTCACTGAAACCATCTTGCAGACTTTGAAACAGAAAAACAAGGAGAGGATTAAGGAAACAATGTGATATTTTCTAGGGCCACTCAGGGAACTGTAATGAAAATCTAGGCTTTCAGGTATATAGAGTTTGCACTTCCAAAATAGGAAAATATCCAATCATGCATCTGCATACCTAAAATATCAATACAATTCAAAAATTAAAGTCTCTGATAGTGGACTTTGAATGGGAATGTTTGGAAATGTTAGAAATATTAGCTACATTTTTTTTCTGAAGAATCTGCTAAAGGTCTGATCTGATGGACTTTATATCCCTCCCAAAATCCATGAAGTTTTGTGACAAACAACTCTGCTGGATCTTCTCTACTTTTCATTCCTTGCTGTAGATCAGCTACCATATTGCATACATAATGGACCTTGGCATCTAAAATAAAATTTACTGAAGCAGATTTTCCTGTGAAACAAGGCCAGTATTCTCTTCCTGAGTAAACCATACCTTAATTTTACACCGTGTTTCCTCCAAAGACATGAACTGCTTGGGTAATTTGTGTGCCTTGGGCCTTTGTATTCAATTCACTTGGAGAAGGTCTGAAAAAAGATTAACTCTTAGAAAACAAAGCATATCAAAGTATGGAAGAAAAGGTCTACAACAATCCATGTATATGCCATATAAATGCCATGCAGAAAGATATTATTTTGATTCTTTCTAGTGTACTTTATTGATTGGGACAACAGACTCTTTTGAAGCTAATTTTTTTTTTAATAGTAGTTTTTTAATGTTCATCTGGTAATAGTCAAGTTATGTAATGGAAAAATACAGCCCTAATGCAAATGACAAGGGAAATCTTATACTGGGACATGTGAATACGCGTCTCATTAACAGGTGCTAATGAGGGGCAAGAGAAGAATTTCTTTGAGAATATGATATCTGACTTTTCTTTAAAAAAATTAATACTGAGAGAAGGGAGAGAATCCATTGCCAATGATCATTGACTAGGAAACAGCAGCTAAGACTGCCCTCTACCTTCATGGCTGCTCTGTGGAGCTCTGCTGCTTATGTTGCCCAGTTACAGATATTTGATATACACTTTTTCTGCTTTAGAAACAGTAATTGCTTGCTTTCATCTTCCAGTCTCTTGTTCAAAGTAGTATATAACTGCCAGGAAACTCTTGAGCATAAGTCATGGGCAGGGGCTGGGAAGGTGCCTCAGGACACTGACAATATATGTGGGAAGTGAACTTTCTAGCTTGCCATGGTTGCTGTCCTAAAGGTGGATACCTGAAAACATCATAGGATAGTACATTTATGGAACTATTGTTTTCCTTTGCAATAGTTAGCTATCCCTATTGGAACAGAGAAGGCACATCTGGTGTTAAAGATGCCTTTAATTAGTGTATAAAGTTTCTCTTCAGGCAATTAAAACTAGAATCTTGGTTTCACAAGGTCTTCATATTAATAAAACTCTTATGAATAAAGGAGTTATGGCAGCGTGATTCCTGAAATGTCTTAAACCACAAATATCCAGCTGGAAATGATATTTGGAAAAGCTGTTCATAGGCTGTACCAAATTATGAGGTCAAGAGAAGAGTCATTATTGTGAAAGTGCCGTTAATGAAAAATCAATCACAGTCTCTTATAGATGGTGTCTCAAACCCCCTTGAAGGAGCAAGGCTCTACAGCTGTAAAACAGCCCAGTGAGTAAGAGATCTAGACCCTGTGTCATTGGTTGCCCACAGAGAAACAAGAAAAAACTTAAGCAGCTGTTTTTCTGATGTGTCAGGGTGTCCTTTGAGAAGAGTAAATCACTTTATAGTAATAAGCAGGGGCAGAATCAGTTGCTGCCAAGGAGTGTTGTTTTAGAGGAACCCCTCTGCAGTCCTTCTGCACTGTTGTAAAATAGAAGTTGCTTGTTGTACGGGAAACTGGCTTGAGTAACTTCTGTCTTTGACCTCTCTCATCACGGCTGTAAACAAAAGTCCTATGGAAATTCAAAGATATGCATTGAAGACTGGAGGCATGAGTTGCTTAACAGATCTCTGTTCATCCTTTGGAATAACTCAGCAGAAGTAAAGTAGTCTAACAATCTTTACTTCAAGATGGGTATTGTCTCATGAAGTGACACTAGCCTGGAGGGAGAACAATTTTGGTTTCACCTGCAAATTGCTTTATGAAGTCTAAATGTTCTTGGAGCATGTCAATAATGTCAGAGGGGCAGCATGATAGAGTCAAAGTTTGAAAACTGGAGTCCTCTTTATTTACCAAGATGGCTTAATTTGTTTTCACAAAGCTTTTGAGGGGATAAAAAGCATGAACTCTAAAAAGTGATGACCTTTCCAGAGAACAAATTTCACCAACACTTTACCAAAGTTCTCCATTTCTCCAAGTGTGCAGTCAGACACTACAGCTGTCAGGTTACTCTGAAGCAAAAGGGTTTAAGGGGAACAATTGCAGTTGCACAACTGAAACACTGATGCAAAAGTATGCCACTAACGCAGAAGAGTGCCCGTCCAAGAGATCAAATTGCAGCAGTATTAAAACTCCCTTTCTGTTCTTACTCGAGTTGAGCTGAACCTTGCATTCTTGGATGTTATTCTTTAACTTGATCTCATTATTGAATGATTGTCTTATTTTGGCATTATATTGTTGCCTTTGATCAGACTGTGAAGGGGATGCCATATTTGCTGGAGCTCTACATTCTATTTTTTTTTTTTTACAATAAGCCCTTTGATTTGTATATATGAGCACTAGAGCATTTGTATCATAAGACACATTGTAGAAAACAGAGGGTATAAGAAATTTGAGAAAGCATTCTTAGCTTTCGTATTTTTGTAAAGATAGTCTGTACTAAATTCTTCCTCCTAAGCCGAGTGTTCTGTTCACTGTCCTCTCTCTTTCTGCACACTTTTTTCTTTCCTCTCAGTTACTTCTGAATCTTCTCATGCCCATGCACATATACACTCTGACCCTCAAGAAAGTATGATGGGGCTTTTAATGATCTAGTTAATTTCTTGCCATCGAACACTGTTAAGCATTTAACCATATTGGATTCATTCATACCCTGAAAAGTGCTGCATAAATATTAAGCACCACACTTTTAGTTAAAACTTTTTTAACAATAAGAGCCATATTGTTTCACAAGACTGGCCAGCTCTGCGTGACAACAATGAAGCCAGCGTAATTTCCTGGGAAGTATGTCAAGATATTGGCAAAACATGTCCTATTAAAAAAGAGGAGAAGTAATTGCGGCACATATGGAAAGCCCAGGATGTCCTTAACTGGTAGCCAGTCAACCAGTAAAATTAAAACTAGTTGCATTGAGCCATGTGAAGATAGTTTCTATCTCAATATTTCCGGTGAGAGACATCCTGAGATTTTTCCAGTATGCTAATGAGCATCTGGTTCATATTTTTAAACCAGAGTTAGTGACTCATTTATATTACAATTGTGTGTTTGCACTTTTGCCTTTATTAGTTGAAAAGGAGGTAATATCCTACAAATAAGGTGTATAGCCCTATTAGATTAATCATAAAATATTTTCCCTCTGTACTTTTAGCTGCTGTTTAGTGGACCTTTGCATTTTTGAAAGGCCAAATTTGGTCCAGATAAGCCATGATCAGGTAGGGCATGAGGAGTGTGAGAGGCCTATGCATTTGAGTGACAGGTCAGTGTCATGTGAACTGAAGCATGCAAACTGTATTAGGCCATGGTAGTCATGGGGAAGAGATTCAACTCCGTTTGTTTTCTCTTCTCACACAATAAATTCATGCTTGAAAAATGTCAGCCAGATCTTTTACCTCTATAGGTATTTTAATGCACTTGTGAGTTTTTGATCTAATCAAAGATACGTGCAAAATGTTACTGTCTTTGGTGTATTACCAGTGTAGCTGCGCTTGGGTAACATAGTTTCTTCAAACTGCACACCAGTATCTTAGAGTAGCCTTTTCAGGAATTAGAATCAACCAAGTCAGATCAGGTCATAATGTTAAGTATACAGTACCTTGAGGGAAACTCAATCAAACCCAACCGAACTTTTTATAAGGCGTCACAAATCATCCTGTATTAGCATCACATGGATTATTTATGAAAATGCTGTTGCTTGTCTGACAACCTAGGTGACATTACCTCTGGAGGATGAGCATCACCATGGCAAAACAGACATGTCACCATTAGACATTAGTCTACTGTAACTAATTTATAAGGCTGTCCTGTAATTTGTTTTGATCAGGCAGCCTGAATATAGTTGAAGGGGATGAAAGGGAGGAGGGAGTGCAGGGAGGGAGGAGAGAGAAAGAAAATCCAATATTATTATTAACTAGAGAATTTAAAACTGTAAAAAATGAAGCAAGGAAATGTGTAACATTTTCTTTAAATTTTCATAAATTCTGTTTTTACACATAGGCATAGCTCAGAACCTCTAATACAAGATTTCTCTCTTGGTTGTGGAATTTTCCCCACTTTTTCTAACTATGCTTTCTAGGCTTTAAATCTGCTCAAAATAATATATGATAACCACCCCACTGCTTGCAGTTATTTTCTTTAAAAAAAACCCACCATACCCAAGGTATAGATATACTCTAAAGTGACTGTGAAAATGTCACCAGAGCTAATCACGTTACAGTAAATGTCATGTCAAGTTTGTCTGTCAGGAAGAAAAAGGGGGTGTTTCAAACTCTAAGGCCTACAAGCCTAAGCAAACATGTAAAAGTCAAGCTTTAAGCTGTGTCCCTTCTGACTTAGCAAATTCTTCAGTAGAATATTGCAACCTAAGTCATCTTTTCTAATGCTAAAATGTAAATAAATGAAATTAAATAAGAAGGAAAGAATTGATAGGCCATGCATGAATATGAAATAGTGAACATTTCTTCAGCTCTAATTGATAACTGCTAAAAAGAGATGAGAAGGTGCCATAACTGCCTAATAACGTCTCTGACCACAAATGAGCCTGAGAGGATCTAAGTTAGTATAGAGCCTCCTTGTGCCTGTGTTGGGATACAGAGCATTCTTTTGGGCTGAACTTTGCATGGCTGTGGCTCCGTCTGATAGCTCAGTTCCTTTGCTCAGTCCCTTTGCTCACCTGCCAAGGAACATATTTTCCCCAGCGAAACAAAAATCACTGTGCTAAAAGGAAAGGCATTGTGTCCAGAGTCAGGGCAATGAAGTAAGATATTGAAAGTTTAGGGAAATTATTAATCTTAAAAGGTCCTCAGAAAAAGGAACAAAAGATTGTTCTGTAGTCTGAGAAGATGCTGCAGTTGACACATAGACTGACAATTTTGGAGCCAGCAGTACTCTGTTTAGCTGTAGTAAAAGAAACCAAAAAGAGTCCAATCTTCCTTTTTTTTTTTTTAAGGCAACATCCATGTCTTTTTTTCTTCTCTTCAGTTTTCTTTCACAGTAACACAGCTGCAGAGTAACCAATATTGTAGTATTATATCACTCACTGTTAATTCAAGCAGTTGGAAGTAGGAAGTTAACAGGAAAACATAAATGAAGTTCCCTTTGTATTTGGAAACAAATGTGGTTAGGAACAACAGATGGAAGAAAGGAATTGCTCCCTTTTGTTGTGACCAGGTGTATCAATTTTGTTAACATTTTTATTTTAAAGATTCCCATCAAAATTTTCCTCTCCTCTCCCTCAACCTTTACCAGACATTATGCAAACCTAAAGAGAAAACTTCTGTGAGAATGTCTAATAGAAAAATGACATAGAACATAATAGGGTTGAAAGATGGGGGGATAAATAAAGTATGAAGAACAAGGCCTGCTTATTATTATATTAATTATATTTTTAAATCATATATGCCTAAATATATCAAGTTAGAAGATATCTCTGTTGAATATATTTACTCTTTAAAGAATATTATTGCATGGCATCACCATTGTATAGTGGCATTTACATTGCACAGAATGCAAATAGGAGCTGAAACAATATACCCCATATACATACATAGTAGCATATATAAACACACATGCATAAAATATCCTTTTTTGTCTTGTACCCAAAACTTCAGAAAAGTATAAGCATGCTTACACTATACATAGCAAAGGTAGATTAGCCTTCACAAAACTCCATGACATTGCAGTGAGGTTGACTTCAGTCAGCAGTTTAAACAGTTTGCTTAAAATTAGACTGGGTATTTCTGCTGCTTGAAGTTCACATATAATATTAAAAACCTAGTAATACTTTTAAAGGTCCTATTAGTTTCCTTTCACTAATGCACTACTGCTTTTTTTGTTTTAATTTTTACAGGAAATTTAAATAAAAATCTAAGTTGCTCATGCTACGTAAATTGTGTTCATTGCATTTAAGTCTGTAGTAAAATTTCTGGTTTATTCAGCAACTGGGCTGTAGGAAATTTATGTAAAAGTGCTGGGGGTCACAGCAAGGTTGTAGAATGCAAACAATATATTCAGAAAGCTGTTTAATTAATTTTAATACAGCAAATTGTAGCATGATATAATTAGCATTTTGAGATAGACATTATCAGACTCCTGTTTATGAAAGATCTCTTGAATTTGAGGTGTTCATGTAAGAAGTACTATAAATGTTTAGCAGCAATAGGACATGAAAATTTTGCTTTGCTTATAGTACAATTTAATAGGAGACACTGTCAGAATGATTTCTTCCACAAATAGGAGCAAACATGTTTTTCTTTAACTTGAAGCCCTTTCCTAAAATTCCCAAAATAACATTTCCTGCAAAAAGATGTCTTATCAAAGTAATTTGACTAATGAACCAATTTTACAAGTATCACTCTAAGGAAACCTTGTGTCTAATAAAAATGCTTCTGGAGGGTTACTTTTTGTTTTACTTATGATAAGCCAGTAATTTGGAGGATGAATAACAACATTAATATAGATGCTGGATTATTTGAAAGCTAAGTTTTTTGTGCTATTCATTATCAGACCTGACTAAATCTTTCAGAACATGAGATCCCTGTTTATTTTTCTCTATTTCAATTAGCTGCACAGTGAGCTGCAGAATATCTCCTCTTACAGAAGATACAGGTTTGTGACAAGAAAACTGCAAATCGTGTTTGTTTTAGACATGTGTGTCACAAGTTATCTGAGATTTGACATTCAGCTTAATGCAGAAATTCTGAAACCTGTTTGTCGTTTACCCCATTGGAGGGACGTGAGCAATTCCTCTCTTCCAGGCGTGGATTTGTGAGCAGACATCTCCAGCCTCTATGCCTGTCGATGTAATCACAAGTAATTAGTTAGGAAACCTTTCATTAGAATGATCTGGTGGAAATGCTCTTTGCATCCTAACAGGTAAACTGGTGCAATTGACTTATGACCAAGTGCTTAGATAGCTTTTACTAGTTCCATGGCTTTACTTCATTAAGTGAGGCAGGAGTAGGTCTACTGGGTAGTTTGCTCTTGGTTCTGCTGCAATTCTCTCCAGTGAGGAAAAAAAAAAAACAACAAAACAACAAAACCTTCTGTCCTTAATTTAGACAATTTTTGTAGTTCTTCAGCATCTTTAACATTTTTGAATTCTTTTGATCCTCTAAATGACAAGGGCTGGAAAATACATTAATCTGTCTTCTGAGGTGTCTTTCTTAAAAAAATACAGAGAAAATGAGGACCTAAAACAAAACAATGAAGGCAAGGTGGTCCAATGATTAAGGAATAAAATAAACAAAAGAAAACTGAAGACAAGACTTGTATATTGATGGAACTTTACTATTGCTGCAAACTCACCCTTGCATGCTGGACCTCAGAGGAGATACTCTGGGCTGCGCTGTTCCTCTGCATGTTCCCCTATATGCCTCAGCTACTGTGAAAAGGGTACCCAGGCCAAAAAATCATACAGTGCATAAATATTTTTTTGCAATTAAAATTTGTGTCTGTAGAATTGCTGCCATGATTCAATTGCCATCACTAAATGGAGCAATCTCAATCGCTGCCTGGACAAATCTATTCCTGGAAAAAAACCACCTTCACATTTTGAGCATCCCTCCCTTCACTCCCTCTTTTGTTCACAGTGTCTGAAAAAAGCATAGGCACTTTCAGAACAGAATCTATGACTTTCCAGGGAGACAAAATATATTTCTGAAACTACATGTGCCCCACTTTCTTCAGCTGAAAAATTTGAGAAAAATTATTTCTTGAACCCAAAAGAATGCTGTTAGGTAATATCTAGTAAAACAGTGTCAGGAAGTCC
>VWZG01007994.1:277-21098 GCA_013396735.1 Grallaria varia | reverse complement strand
TTTTTGAAGTGTTGGAGAAAAATGGTAACAAAATATTATTATTTATTAATCAAATAACCAATTATTTATTCATCAAAAGAAATGAACACAGAGCTCCTGTTACCTACATCATGTCTTAATTCTCTGTTTCATATCCTAGTACTCTTAATTAAGGAAATGAATATTACTGGTTTGTCTAGGAAATGAAAAAGTGCCTCATTGCAAAAAGGGAACAAAATTATAATATTCACTGTAGAAATGATGGAGGATGAAAAATCTGAATTAGGTGAAAACCATCATGGATCTCATAACGATGACAATATGCAAAATTATATATAGAGTGCCTTTGTGACTTTCAAGATAAACTTTTTCTTTTTTTTTGTCAACAATAAGGAATTTATATTACACTCTATCTGAAATAGCTTCTGTGGTGTCAAAAAACCGTTTCAGCTCAGAGTTCAATTTTCCCTTTAGTGGTGACACTAATTTTGTAGATTGTTTGTATTTGCTTGATCTGATTGTCTCTTTTCATGAAATTTGGAGGAATTTAACCTTTGAGGCCTTAACATCTGAGTTGCATTTAACTGAAATTGGCCAATTGGTTTAAAAGTTATTGTAAAGGAAGGGACAATTGTTTGCCAGATGTATGAACAGGCAAGACAGTCATACAGGCTCGTTTTCTAAGAAGTACAGCTCATTTTCTAAGAAATGCAACTCATTTTCTAAGAAGTGCAATGAAAAAATACTCACTGGTTATTAAGTTAAGTTGTTGGTTTGTGTCATATCTAGCCTTTCTGGTTTCCTTTTATTTTTTTTTTTTTATTTTTTTTAATTGTATTTTCCAGGTAGGAGAGGTACACATTCAGTTAGTCTGTCTGAAAATAAAAAAATGTTGTTTATTATTATTAACTGTGAACTTCTCCTGTTTGCTATGCTACTGTGAATGTAGGTGCACAACAACTTCAAAGCACAGAAAATGTTCAGGACAACATATCACTGGGTTCATTATTTTCCTGTTACTTGGATACCCCAAACTAGTAGTAGTACTGTTGTAATGGTACTGCCAAACAAAGCTTCCTTTAGTGAAACAAGTAATTTCTTATACTTATGTGAAATAAATATGAATCTTGAAGAATAATCAGTCAGCCTATCTGAAATGGCCATTGAATTTGGACCAAATATGTTTAGAAACACATGGACGCAGGATCTGTACGCTTGGGAGGGACCACTTACAACATCAAACTCACTTAGGCCACCAGATTTGTCCAGTACAGTAAAAAGCAGTCATGCAATTAGGTTTCTGATTCCAAAGAATTTCTAAATTGTTCTTTCTATATAAGACACATAAGACACAAGCAGAGTTGTGCACTCTGCTTTACCTTCTTCTCAGTCCTGGTTAATTTCTAATTCTTCAGAAATGGGTGGACACTCCACTTCTTTTCCTTGTTCTTTATCAAAACCATTAATGGTTAGCAGAAAAAAGAAAATAAAGCCTCATTAGCTCCCACAGTGACATAAACCAATAAATATATTCCCATTTTCCATTGTACTCATTGAGAAAGGTAGTCCTACACATATAGTAGGCAGTTTGTTTCCTCCTCTTAACCAGATGACAATAGTGTCCCAACTGTTGTTTTAATTCTTTCCTTTGTCCCTTTTATCTCCTGCATCTCCAACAGGGATAGGTTAGAAGCAAGTCTTACAAATTTAACAAGTGATAGCTTTTAAACAAAAGTGTGTGGGAGCAAAACATTTAGAGGTTCAATAACATACTTGTGTTCTTAGGAGAAAGATGGAGGAACAAGTGCAGATAACTCTCAAGACCATCTCCTTGAGTTCTGAAAAAATACAACACATGAACTGCCACAACTGGTCTGATATCTTGTCTGCCTACTTAATTTTTTATACCATCAACTGCGTCAAGCTCCAGAATTTTCTCTGAATAATATGCAAAACCACAGGACTGGCTTATCAACACATTTAAAGTGTATAAAGAGAAATGCCCACATTAAGCAAAATGACTTTACAATTGGGACTTTGTGTGTGTGTGAGAAAGAATATGTAAATAATTTTATAATTATTCTCTTATTCATATAAATGTTTTTTGTATCCTGTGAATATTCTGACACATGGTGCATTTCATCATTGCATTAATGATGTTTCATGGAAGTATAATGTCATTTCTCATCTTCATATTTGACATACTTAGAATTATCTTCAGCTGATAATATCTCCCTGCTTTTGTATTATGAAAAAAGCTGCAGAGAGGTGCCCTGTATGTCTCTTTTAATCTGTTTGTTATTTTCTACCATTTTGTTCATTTTCATTCTGAATTAAATAGTTTCAGATATCTCTACCAGCTTCCTACTGAGAAAACTGTATTTCCAATGATTTACATTGAATCTCTGTGCAACTGCGTATTTTCAGTGATCCACTCTTTGGAGCTCCTTATTTTACTGTCATACAAGTTCATTCCCCTTTCACCACATGCAATGAAGATAATTCACTGCTATGCAATCAAAATTCACATTTGTGGAACTCTCAAAGCCACCAATTTTTGCTGGGGGGTAAAACCTAATCCAAATGTCTATATAGGACATGGAATCACTATTATGCGCAGACCACCATTGGGACATATCAAACATATGTACACGCATCTATATACACATAAAATTTTCTTTGCAAACAGTAGGAAGCAATTGTATTTCTCTTTGTGTTTTTGCATATGTCTTCAGTGTGTGAAGAGTAAGCCTAAGATTTTATAATAATATTTGCTTCCAGCTCTGATAGGCTAACCAATCTGAGATTTAAACAGCATGTATTTCAAAGGGCAAAAAAGATCTGCTGTGTACTAAAACCCAAAATTAAGGTCTTTCCATATAATTTTCAATCTACGAGAAAGACATTGAGGTGCCAGTGTCCAGAGAAGTGCAACAAAGCTGGAGAAAAGTCTAGAGCATAAGTCTGATGAGGAGTGGCTGAAGGAGCCAGGGTTGGCTCAGGAGGGACCTTCTGGACTCTCTACAAGTACCTGAAAGGTAGTTGGGTGGGGGTAAGTCTCTTCTCCAAAGTAATAACTGATAGGACAAGAGCCTCAAGTTGTGCCAGAGGAGGTTTTCATTGGATATGAGGAAAAATTTCTTTTTCTGAACACCAAAAGAGTGTTCAGACATTGAAACAGACTGTCCAGGATATTGGTTGAGTCACCATCCCTGGATATGTTTAAAAGATGTGTAGATGGTTTACTTAGGGACGTGGTTTAGTGGTGGAGGTGGCAGTGGTTAACAGCTGGACTCAATGAACTTAGAGGTCTTGTCCAACGTACAAGATTTTATGATTCTGTGATTGCAAATGCTGGCACTGATAAACAAAGAGATATGTATAAAAAATTAGATTCCATTTTCCAAACGAAAACAGAGGACAAGAAAACAGGTAAGTAGCAACTTGTAAATTGAGCAATTGAGGAATGGAAGATATTGACCAGTTCTCAGTTTCCAGATAACTTAAATGCAGTAGACAAGAAGTGTGTTTTTTTTTTTTACCTGCTGAAGTCTCCTATTGCAGCCAGGTGGTCCAATAGACTGGCAGAAACAAAATGTTATCTGTCTGCTATAACCCCATTCTTTTTAGATATTAAACAACATCCAGGAATGAAACCTTTCATCAAAAGTGCAGGCTCCTACCAGAAAAGATGAGGTGGCTTCCTAAATTAAGAGCATAATGTACATTGGTGTGTTTTGGAAGCCCTCCCCGAGGACAAATCGATAGAGCTAAACAAGTCTAAGTTAAGACCAATGGCTTTTTAAAAAAATGGTGACATCCTTTAATTGCGAGGCAGACAGGGTGTATAGAGATTAATCTTAATAATCATCTTATTTATAACCAAGTGATAAACTTGCTAACTGTGTATGTGATGAAAGTACGGAATTATTTCTATTATGCAATCTAATTCTTATTACTATCTGATTCCTACTACTTAACCTATGGCTTATGCAGATTAGAATCTTCACATTGCCCCATAGCAGTTTCCTTTCATTGACAGTTTTTAGACCTCTTGGAAATCTGGAGAGATTATATTCCCCAGACTTCCTTATGCTTATTACAGAATCACAGAATTGTTAGGGTTGGAAAGGACCTCCAGAGATCATCTATCCCAATCCCCCTGTCAAATCAGGGTCACCTAGAGCAGGTTGCACAGGAACATGTCCAGGTGGGTTTTGGATGTCTTCAGAGAGGGAGACTGCGCAACCTCCCTGGGCAGTCTGAGTGCTTTGCTTCTTTCAAGGTAAAGAAGTTCTTCCTCACACTGAGGAGTAACTTCCAGTGTTTTAGTTTAATTTAGGCCATTGCTCCTTGTCCTGTCACTTGGCAACACTGAAAAGAGTCAGGCACCATCGTCTTGGCACCCACCCTGGAGATATTTATAAGCATTAATAAGATGCCCTTACAGTCTCTCCTCATAAGAGAGATGTCCCAGACCCCAAATCATCTTTGCAGCCCTATCCTGGATCATATTCAGTAGCTCTTTGTCTTTCTTGTCCTGAGGAGCCCAGAACAGGACACAGTACTCCAGCCTCACCAGGACTCAGTAGTGGTGTGTGATCAACCTTGTTTTTGTAAAGGACTTCAACAGCTCTGTGAAGCAAGACTTCAGACTTCAGTTTGTTGAACTCTGCAGCATGTACCAGACCACCTTGATGAGAAATTTTTCATTTGATTTTTTTTTTTTATTTTGGTTCCACATTCTTCCAGAAGTTCACCATCAGAAAGATCATCTGGTACGTTCTACATAGGAAAGGGGGTATTATGGAGACTCCTTCTTATGTTTCTCTACAGAGAAAACAGATGGAAAACATTTGCTGAGTATTACTACAGTAACTTCATCTTCTCTTAACATTCCTTCTGTGTTTTGTGACTTACTGGCCCTACAGGTGCTTTAGCAAGTTTCCAGCTCCTGATGTGTTTAAAACAGGGTTTATTAATTTTATGTCTTTTGGACACTGTCTTTCAATCTCTCCTGAGTCTGCCTTTGCGTTTTTAATTTAAATCTGTTGTGTTCAGTTTAGTATCTTAAGTCTTCACAGAAGTCAGCTATACTACTAAAAGGATTCACATGAATTTCAGTTCTACAAAGACAAATGCTCCGAATACATACCTCTGCTGCTGCTGCTGTGGAAGAGGATGAGAACTGCTGCAAGGAAAGTACAGACTTTCCTCCACTAACACTTCAGTGGTACTGTAGGAAAGAATTCTCGGTAAGAAACTGGCATTTGTGTGGCTGAGGAGCAATGACTAATTAATCAGCATTCTTATACTGGGGCAAAGCTGGATGGAGTTGTTCACAGGGCTATAAGAACTCTTGCTCTGTGAACCGGAACCAGCTTACTTACATTTTGGATACTTGACACCTCTGTAGCTGTGAGACATTCATAGTGCGGAGGGTAGGAAGACATTAAAAATCAAAAGGACAGATCCAACACAGTTTCACATTTAATCAGCCTTTAGACTTTAAATGTCTCATTTGTGATTTTTAAATTTTAATGTTGCTAACTCTGGTATTTGCATGTTTGAAATGATGAAGTCTTAATTTTTTTTCCCAGTTTTCCTAAGTTTACTATGACTTTCAGAGTAGGGTTGACATATGTACTTAGTTGACAATACAATGAGGGAAAAACTGTATCTGATCCCAGAAACTACTTGAATATTGTTTGGTTGGCTTTTGGTTGCTGTTGATTTGTTTTCTTTTTTGTCGTTTCTTCTTTAATTATTTTCTATTTCTGTATATGCTGAACTTTAAAAATTATATAATAATTATATATAAAATGATATATAATTAATTTTAATTATATAACTTAATTATTAATTTTGTATAGGTTTGACAATTATTTTTTTCACTGTTGATTGTAGTTAATGATATCCAGTTTTTATTATTTTAAATAAAATTAATAAAATAAACCACAAAAAAACCCCTTTTTTTTTAGTCAGATATCAAAACACTATTAGCAGGCTTTGTGAAAACACAAGGGGGAGCACAAGGCAGGTAAAAAAATGTCTCTCACTGGCATATATTATCGTGAGACAATGAAATCTGAATATTGCCTATCTTGATCCCCACTGGGATCCCTGAGTCCACAGAATGATCCTAATTGAATTTTCCCTGCCTAAATGGAGTATGCCCTGTTGTGAACCTGCTTTGAGCTGGATGACAGGATGGGAGGTCTCAGAGCATCCCTTCTATGAGACCCAGGGCCTTCCTTCTATTACCTCTATTATCTAAACAAATAACCTTGGATAAATCAATTTAAATTAATCCAACCTAGTGGTTTAAACCTCTCTCCTTTACTTTAAAATGTCTCAATCAAGTTTTAAGTGAAATTTCTTGAATATTTATCTCTTAAGATGTGCCTATGTATTACAAGAGAAATCTATAATATTTTTATTAAAAATATAGATATGTTTAAAAGGATAAACTAATATATGGGTCATAACTTGTTCTTTCTGCTTTGTAATGCTGAGTACAGAATCCCTTAGGAACACTTGTATTTTTATTTATGCTAAAATGAGTTGGTTACTGAGATTAATCCTGGATTTTTACTGTTTTCTTCTTTCATTTGTCACATAAAGAACTTAGTGTTTCAACATTTTGTTGTATAGAATTAAAAATATGCTTTCATATTGAGCTTCAGTCATGTTCACTGCAGTAATCCCACAGGATTATTTCTCTGTGATGCTTCCTATACACTTGAAATAGAGAACAGTATAAACAATGGTTATTTAAATATATGGGGAACTTTTTTTGAAACTTAATGAATGTAATTCCTCCAATAGCTCATATGACATTTTCAAGTCTTGCTCTTTTTTTTAATCTATAAAGGATTTTATCAAGAAAATATTGTAATTTAGTTTTCTCTTATTTTGAAAATTACAGATCAGTGCATGACTATTTTCACACACTCTGAGTTAATCCACAATCCTGTGTTTGTGTAATAATTCTAGTGCTTTGTAGAAGTTATAATAGTTTTATGCATAGCCCTATTGTCCAGTTAGGCACTTGTGTATTGTCTATTTTTTGCTGTTTCAATTCTGGTTTCATAGTCAATAAGTAGTCACTGACAAGGGATGCTAGCCAAAGCATTTAAGAATTAAAATATTTGATGAACAATGAAATCAATATTTAAAATTTTATAAATATATCAAATTCTACTAATGTTTCTATCTCCCAAGTATGTATATTCAAGATGTGAGTTACAAATCATACATCCTATTCCTTGCCTTTGCCCAAGTTGTTAATTTTCCCATTTTTGTGAAGATGGTGAACTGAGTATTTCTGGCACTGGTCAACCAATATAATATTTATAAATTAAAGAATATTTTGTATGGAGCTGGCTGGCATTTTCAGAGGAGTAATCATAACTTTTGCAAAATATTCTGAAGAATGATAAGCTACCTGAATTATATCCTTTTATATTCTCCTGCTTTTTGTTTTCATCTTATTGTTTCTTGAAATTTCTATGACAACAGTGCAAATAGTTTCAATTGCCCAGTTCCAGCTGACATTTGGGTTTAGATACATTGACTTGCAAAGCAAAAAATAGTTTGCAAATGCAAATTAACTTCACATGTAGGAAAGGTAGTAGTTAGAAAAAAAAAATCAGCCCATTGATTTGCTTAGCACCTTACATGCAGGTTACAAGACAGTGCACAACACAATATTTTGAACACCACATTTTTCTGATTTTTGTGTCCAGGGCTTCTTGAATAGCCAGAATTGTTAAGTGCTAAATGCCTCTCACTCAGTCATCTAGGCCACAAACAGCCCCATCCACCATGAGCAGGAACAATTTATGATAGATCAGGTTGTTTGAACCCTCATGCAATCTGGCCCAAGGAAAAGGCTTCCGCAATTTTCTGGACAACCTGTTCTAGTGTCTTACCTTGTAGGTGCTGGGAAGCTGCTATAAGGTCTCTCCAGAGCTTTATCTTCTCCAGGCTGAATGGCCCCAGCTCGCGCAGCCTTTGTTCATAGCAGAGATGTTAGAGCCCTCTGACCCTTTTGTTGTTATGCTCTGGACACACATGGTTGTCTTATACTTTTTGAGTCAGAGCAATGAAATTGTGGCCCTATCACAAATACCTCTGCAGACACAACAGAAGTTCAAAGAATTTTGAAATGTGAAAAATTGAGCCTATCATAGCAATGTTTGTACTCTTACAGCACTTTTTACTACTCCTGAAAGAGGAAGTATTCTCCAGTTAAAACCAAGGGTAAAAAATTGCATATTAAGTTCAGGTTTTTCTGTTCTCCCTGGTCAATTTAGCTTTCATTATATTTTATCCTCCAATCGGGAGAGATGGAGACACACCATCCATAACGCTGCTGATTCCTTTGAGAACACACACAGAATCAGTCTGGAGGAGAAAAGATAACGCAGAAAGAACCGTGCCTTGCCAATACTGCCTATGGAGACTTTCTGCTGTGCCTTTTGCAACTGGACTTGCCTATCTCGCATCACCCTCTTTAGCCATCAGCGCGCTTGCAGCAAGCGTGGGTAGAGCCCTTCCCAAACCTTTGTTCACGAAGCCTAGCCATGATGATGATGGTGACATTTTATCAGAGTGACATTAGGATGCTCTTCAGTGACTCTTCTTCCCTACCCTCGAGCACGGATTCTGAATTGCATGGGGCAATCAACAACCCAAATACATTTGGGTACAATTGTTCTGGTACAAAGGCAAACCTTGAAAGTCCTACTGAATTCCTTCCAGAAATATCCCTGTAGTCAAAGACAATGCATGGAATAAGAAATGTCCTGGCTGGGTGAGCGGTGATCACCTTGCCCTCACCAGTCTTAGTGCTGCCACTGCTCAGTATCTTCATATAGGTAGCTTGCTTTAGTAGCTCTGCACAGCCTTTCAGACTGCAGTGCAGGTATTAGCCAAAGTTAGCACAAAACCCTCAGCTGATTCCTTTTTGCTGCACTCCAGACTCTGTAGGGAAATTTTTATCACTTCCCTCACATTTTAATTGTATTCATTCTACAGCTGGTAGCAAGATGTCCAAACCAATGACATGACTTGACAAGCCTTCCAAAAGATTAAAGTCACTGGTTTGACTGTATCTATTGGTGTGAAAGAGAAAAAAAAGGAGAATAAATGAGCAGAAAAAGTAAAAAGTTTCTTCCCATGCACTTTTCTCTCAAATAAAGCAAAAAGGTGAAGATTTTATAACCTTTCTAGCCTGCTGCCTGTTTATGCAGTAAATCTATACCAGTAGGAGAATAATTAATTTAATTGTGGTCTTGTGTATAAGAATGATATGGGTAGTCTCAGAACATATTTATTCATCTAATAGAATGATTTATTGGAAATGTCCAATAACCATATTTTGTAGTTGAGATAATATTTTTTCCCTTAATAGTAACAGTTTTTCTCCACCTTGCTATTTAAATTATATAGACCCAAATAACAAAACAAAGCAAAACAAAAAGGCAAAAAAGAGTCAAAAAAAAAAAAAAAAAAAAAAAAAAAAAAAAAAAGCCCTCTTTAGTGGGATGACACAATTTGGCAATCAGCAACTTAGAACAGCATGTAGCTTCTGATGAAAAAAAAAAAAAAAAAAAATCTCATAACTCTGTTGCTGAGCCTTACTTAAACACATAACCTTTATTTGAACTTATCTTATTAATCATGGGCAAAAATGTAGCTATTTCACATATGGGACTATGGAAAAAGATAGCATGGTCATTTACCACTGTAGAGCACTCACTCCCCAAAGAGGAAAGATAATTTCTGTAGGGAGAGTTGACAAGGCACAGGCTAAATATCCATGCTTTCCCCTGGAAAGTTCATGAAAATTGCTGCCTCTTTTTCCCCTGAAAAGTTATAAAATATTCACCTTGTTAGAGGTTTTTAAAAGCTGTTAATAATATCCCAAGTTGTGTAGGATTTTTTCTTTTCAATGTGACAGCAGTTTCCTCTGATGGATCCCCAAACTTTCTTCTTTCCATTTGCCGTCATTTCCTCATTTTTCTTGTTCTTATAGCTACAGCCTTTAGTTTCACACAGACAACTAATGAGTTTCTCAAACAGTAGGTTTTTGCCCAGCTTGGGATCCCAGTAGCTTACTGTTTTCTTGTCTCAGATTTTGCTGCACCAACCAGCCATGGTTTATCCGACTTCTACTGCTCTTTTGTTCCTGAGTGTTAGAAGCTTGCTCATTGTTAGATGGTGTGACCTTAAAGAAAGCGATGTCCTGTGAGTTTCAAAAATGACTCTATGCTACTGAAACATTTCTATATAAACCCTCCCGAGGGACAAGCACAGTACAGTGACATGTTGCTGTTTCCTTCCACCTGAAAATACACAAGGTCCAGGATTCTCCTAACATATCAAATCCCTGGCTCAGTCCACTGTGACACATGCAGAGATTAAATTTCATCCTCCTCCTAATGTGGGAATTTGGGAAATTAATATTCAAAGCTTCTAATTATAAGAGGAGTGGTGTGCCTGTAAATTTCAAATGATGACATGAGTGATAAGACTGTGATCTTAACTGAGTTTTCTTAGGAACCCAAAGCATATTTAAATATGTGCACCTAGCATTAATAATCCTCTCAGGGAACCGCTCATACATAGGCTGTTCTACATCTGTGAAGATCGTGTATTTGGGCTGTAGGTAAGACATGAGACTGTGCAATCATATGATGTAGTGGACAGTGGTGGGTGTATTATCACTTCCTTTTTCTTTGGTTTTTGTTTTTTGGGGTTTTTTGTGTTTGGGGTTTTTTTCCTTTTAATAAGAATGCTGCAACTGTAAATTTCTTCAAAAGCTTATAGTACCTTGAACATCAAGCTCTATAAGTACAAAATAGTATCACAGAACTATAGAGGTTGGAAAAGACTCTTAAGGCCGTCGAGTCCAACTGTTAGGCTAACGCTGCCACCACTGAACCATGCCCCTCTGTGCCACATCTACACATGTAAGTACCTTCTGGGATAGTGACTTCACTGGGCATCCCATTCTAATGCTTGATAACCCCTTCAGTGATGAAATTTTTCTTAATATCCATTCTAAACTGCCCCTGGAACAATTTGAGGCAATTTCCTCTTGTGCTATCTCTAGTACTACAAAGTACCAGTACAAGTACTGGAAAGATAAGACTTTTGGCTTTTTCAATTTCCTAAGTAAACTTTATGTAAGCAAATGAGGCCCCTGGACCACTGTAGATCGGAATGATAGGAGCAAAGACATGAATATGAATTACGAGGTGAATGCTGTAGCCAAAATGTGGGGTCTTCTGCAGGAATTGCTCCAATGAGTGTCTGGAATGCAAGGGATCAATGTTTAAGTGTCTTTCACTTCAGTTGAGTGATCCAATTTAAATGTGGCGTCAACAGCTTTCCTTTGGTCTCTGTGATTGTTGAAATACTGATGGAACATAACAGAGTCCCAGTGAGGCAGAGAATACTAGCTATAGTATTCCTCTGGTGTGAAAATTCATGTTTGCCCTCTAAAACAGAGAGGATGCACTTTGAAGTAAGGGACTCCACCTCTGGTGACTGTTTGTAGCATGGGGCTTTAGCAGCCCTAGGACTGTGCTTTATCTTGCTGTTTGCAGAAGAAGGGTTTAGGATAATTCTCACTTAAAAAAAATAAAATATGGAAGTAGCTGCCTTTTTTTTCTGGTTTTCAAGACAAGAATCTTACATGGTCATGCACGACCATAACACACTTGCACGCTGCTCCCAGGGCCTAGAATGCAATTAACAGTTTCTAGATAATTTTTTTTTTCTTCAATTTCCTTTCTTGCCAATGAGAAATAAAACAGGGATTAATGTGCAACAGTAGAATATTTAAGCTAAGACATGAATGATTCTGACAGGTCTGAGAGAGCTGCTGCCTTCACAGACTGCCTGGGCAGTTGCACATCCATAAAACACCTAAAAGCCACCTACTGAGAACTACTCATGTGTCTTGTTGCAAGGAACAGTGATTGTCTCTGATTTGTTTTCAGTATGTTACTGCACATTAATATTGTATTCAAAATAACAGTAAATATATCACCACAAGGTGTTGTTCTTCCTGTCTCATAAACATGACCAGGTTCCTACTCTGAAATCTCTTTTCTCCCCTTCTACTGTGTCAGGAATCAGAAAGAAAAGCAATGCCTTCTACATAGCAGTTTTTAATATAAATTGCATTGTATCTGTTAAAAGAGATCAATGGGATGGGCACATTCCTTTTCTTATAATTCAAATCATTCAGGGAAGAGAAAAAAGATATAAAGTTATTTTGAGGTTTCTAAGCAATTTGAATATATGTATTATTAGATCACAATATGTAAATAAATGCAAGATTTTATGACTAATTTCAGAAGCCCTGAATGGTTTTACAAAAACTCATGAAAATTATTTAAAATAATTCATCCAAATCTCTTTCAGTAAGAGGCACCAGATGTGTGCAAGATTATTAGAGATACATGTGAAAGTTGAAAATCGCTGCCCAAACACACCCATTGGCTCATAATTTAAGTTCCTTCCAATCCTGTTGTGTATTTAAAGAGACAATTCAGGCAGGGCAGGTCTGATGTATTACTTTAGTTTATTCCAGTTTCAGCCACTACTACAAGTGGGAGAGGGTAAGTTGTGGTGATGAAGGTAAAGGAATTGTATCTCATTTGTGCTTTCTGAGTCTTGTCAGATGTTCTTTCTGGTGCAGGAACTCCTTGAAAGGGAGGTTTAAATTACAGAAGTTTCTACAGGAATCTAGGATGCGTATTTACTGTGAAGTGTAAATTCTTCAGAAAGAACACTCCACGCTTAGAGATATATATGTTTTATTCTTTACTATTCTGCTTGAGACCTTTAGCTCCTTGTGAGTAGTGTTTGGGTAATCTTTTAACAAATTATGCTAAACCACTTCAGGTTTTAAAGAACACGTGTGATAGATGACCACTGATTTTTCTGTTAGTGATCTTAAGAAGAGAGAAATTCATTAGCAAACAGTGGGATTTGTCTGCTCAATACCTCCTGCCCACTCAGCTCTGAAAATGCCTGCCAGGTGAAACTGTTAATTAGTCAAAAGATAGGAAAAACACTAAATAAATATGTGGGACCATGTTTCTTGTCAGAAATATTTCAGTTTTGATTTAAAAAAAAAGTGGTTTATGAAAAGTTATTTCAACATTTAAAGCCTCTGTGCTAGTCAAGTGGTATATATAGTCTAAAAGGAAACACAAAAAGTATAACTTAGGAATTAACATGGTTCAAAACCCGAAAATCACTAAATTAGTTGCCCTTGAGCTTTCAAAGAAAAAAGTAAATCATATGTGAAGCATGTATCTGAGCGCAGGACTTATGTGGTAACTGGCTCTCTGGGCTGAGTTTTGTTTATATGCTAGTATACAAGTAGTTAAAGAATATACACTTAATTCTAACTTTTAACCCGGTGACAGCTGATGCTGTATGTCCTGAACCACGGTTGCACAAAGAAATTTTTGCCTGTGATGTGAAGAGGCAGTCTGACGTCAATGCAAGGAGTAGGGTTTGCCACGCACCCCATTTCAGTGTGTTTTAGTAAGGGAAAGTGAGAGGGAATTGCAGTGATGTGTTTATGGTGCTCCAGCAATGAAAGAAGAGGATAAAAAGAGGTAAGAATGAGACCTTCACTATCCTTATCTTTTCTGTCAAGAGGATGCAGAAAATGTTTCATAGATGTGGCCTCATAGGTAGTTTAGGAGAGGCAACAGATAACTGGTGAATCATGGGACAACAGAGTTGAGCAGCTCAACATAATGAAAAGTAGATATTTTGAAGGAAGGCCGTGCTTTTTGAAGGGCCTGAGAATCTGAATTTCAAAACAATTTTCTTTCTGTCTTTTTGCCAGTTAGATAGCAGCTGAATCATGGCTTTAAAATACCTCTGTTGTGAGCAACCAACAGCAACATACCCTGTCTTAGTCTTGCTGTGGATCTAGCCCAAATGCTATAATTCTTATTCACACTGAATAGTACCTGTTCACCAGAATGAACTAATTTGAAGCAGACTTTCCCCATGGGATAGCTGTAGTAAAAGTAGGAAAAAGTAAAAATACAAAGAAAGTTCATTTGTGCTAGTTAAAATAGTAGTAAGTTTAAAACAGTGAAATAAATTAGGATTTATATTTAGTTAACAATGAGTTATCACAAACTATTCCAATATATTTCCTGATGGTTTACCATTACATAACCTGTTCTATATTTATAATGTACATCTGGCATACTGTGCTTCTATTCAGATCACTTTAATTAAGCCGGCCTCCAAGCTCCCATATAAAACAATGAAAGTTCTGAAATGCAGGAAAACAGCAGCATAAATTCATGAATAGCCCTGTATGTGAAGGCAGGCAATGTGCAGATTAGTGCAGTGGTTTCCTGTTGTTAACACCATAAACTTGTTGAACTCTGTTAGCTAAATTCTTCTGACTCCAGCCCAGTCACTGCAGCTACTGCAGAAGAGATTGCCCAGAAGAGAAAAGGAAAATATGAGTAGCTTTTCTTAGACTGGAAAGAAAAAAGAAAAGGAAAAAAAAAACCCTATCTTTGTGGGCTTGAAAAGAATCGCAGTGCTTTGGAACTCTCTGACTAAAATTACAGCATCAGTGTTCACTCTCAAAGACAAAAATTGCTTAGAACAAGTAATCAGTAATAGATAGGCATGAGGCCACTGTTGAAACAATTTCTAAATGAGGCTTTATAATACAGACTTAATTTTCAGCAAAGGTCTTCCTTAGCCACCAATCTCAGAGGGACTGAGAAGTTCCCAGCAGGCAGAGCTCTTCTTATGAGGATGTCAATTACATGTATTTAAAAATAAATGATACTACAGTGTTTGGGTGCAGATGGTTATTTCCAGTCTCTAAAAATCTTGATATCCTAACAAGCTATTTAAATCCTCAAGCAATTAACAGAGATTATGTAAAAAACCCTACAGGACTGATATAATTAATTATTTTTAAACCTTGTTGTGGGCCTCTAACAAACTCTCAGTATAAGGATCCTTGTGAAGGTAAATTTGATCAAGGGTTCAATTTACTTAGATGTTTTGAATATATGCTGCAGAATCTGTGAACAAAAACCAGTAAAACCCATGTATAGCAACTATTTATGTATATATTTATAAAAATAAATAATTAGTATATTCTACAATAAATGCAATAGAATAATATTCTATTATGGGTTCATAGTACTGTAGGATAATTGAAGTTGGAAGGAACCTTAGGAGGATGTTAATCCAATGTCATGCTCAAAGCAGTTCCTCCGATTAGATACCTGCAAATAATAAACTAAAAAAATAGCTGAAACCTGCCTACAGAACCCAGATGTAATACAGCTTAGTGGCTTTAAAATCATGGTCAACCTCCTTTTGCCACCAATTATTTAATTCAGTTGAAATTGGAATAAATTGGTAAAGGTTACATTACCTAATTAGTGAACAGAATGTGTTCCTTAAGTCATCAAACAAGTGCACTCTATGAACTACTTGATATGTAACAAACACAGACTGTAACATCTGTTTACAGTACATTCTCTGTCAAATTATTTGCCAAATAGTGCAGAGCTTCTTTTTACCTCTCTTTTCACCTTTCTATGCTCTTCTTCCTTCTGGGAGAGTGTCGTAAACACAAGGCCATAGACATGAAAGTTGTGGTTTCTGATCTCTTAAATAGAAAGGGCTAATTTAACCAAATAAATTATTTGCAGTGTTTAATATGACCAGTGCAAATAGCTCCATAGGCCACAGGGGAGGGAAGTTTCTTTTTTTTCCTGCTGTTTTCTGTTGTTCAGGGAGAGATTGAAGTTTTAGACATCATGAAGATTATCCAAAATCACATTAGTCTCGTCACAATTGCAGCAAAATCCTCCTGTGTTATACAAATTAATATGCTGTGAAAATGTGTTTAGAGAGATTCTGAACAAATAGAGGACTACAGAAATATCATTCTACATTGTACAAATAAAATCTCTAATTAAGATTTAGAATGGGGACTTTCTGCTTCTAAAGGCCTTCTTTGCAAAGCACTGATATCCCTTTTGTTTAAAGATTCAACATTTAGAGCATTTTTTCATTGTAAATTACAGGATGTAAGAATTAACAACATTAATTCCAAAGGGAAATAATTTTAAGGTAGTAATATAGTACTCATGCAAGGCAAGGCTCTGTGGCTGTGTGGAGATGCAAGGCACAGGGGAAGAGAAGGAAGGGAGAAGCGGAAGAAAAAAGCAGGAGGCCAAGAATTAGGATGCTATCTCTGTGTATAAGCACACAAGGCAACTCAGAAGGAGCAACACCCCTGTGGTGGCCAGCTGAGCAGGAGTGATACAGTGGCTGAAATAGGGGGCAACTACTGTGTTCTGCTGCCAGTCAGAGACCTGCAGAATTGCTCCTCGTGGTGCTCTGTTCCCTAAACTAACTGTGCGGAGTCACCCTTGGTGGCATGGGCATTGTACTTGTAATTGTTACCTAGGTGAAGAGAACAACTGTAACTGCAGAAAATAAAATATGGCTATACCCAGCAAAATGTTAATTTTCGATGACATTTGGCTTGTGATTGCACAAGTCAAGCTTATGATGGAAATTTTGAACCTCTGTAATCCACATGGGGAAAACTACTCAACATCCAATAGGATATCATTTTAATTTGCTTTGAAATTTGAATTCTATCACTGGTTATTGCTCTAATATTACTGTTGAACAGCCACTCAGGAGCAGGATGAACAATGCTGATATGCAAGTCTTATATGTCATAAAGGCAAAGTGGTATACGCAGCTCTCAGTGTTGCTTGGTCATCCTGCCAGGTGTTTATCAAAGAAAGCAAAGAGACACCTTAGTATACTTTGTATGCACAAACTTTAAAACAGCAACAGAGAAGACTTGACTGTGTTACTAACGAGAATTCATGAGTCCATATGGGCTTCTAATCAATGGAGCTAGTCAGTGATAAAAAATATCTGTAATGGGAGAAATAGCTCTGCGTGAGGGAATGGCAGCCATAAAACCATGAGTCCAGATGCAGAAGTCACCACTAAACAACAAGAGAATGCAGAAGATTAAAAACAAAGTACAGGGCTATAAAAACAAATGCCTCTGAGATCTGCAGTAAAGAAAATTAGGGTCTTTCTTTAGATGAAGAAACAATAGAACCCATATGCAGATACTTTGCAGTGTACTTCAGAGTCCGGGGGAAGTCAGCAGGAAAACAGCAGCTGGATGGATAGAGACTGGAACAGAAACTGCCAGGGATCAATTATTAGCCAGTAAGAGAAATGCAAAAAAGAGATACGTGTAGTGCTGCAGCATTTCAAACAGTGCGCTATAAATCTTGCTGTTTTCTCCAGGTATTAGTCTTTCTGCTTTCACAGGGAAAACAAATCAAGGAAGGATCATGTGTAAGTTATGGCTGTGTAAGGAACTGAAAGATCCCTTGTGGATATATCAATTGACTTTAAGTAACTGCAGATGAGGTATCCAAATTCCTTAAGATGTTTGAACGTTTTAGTCACTTCATTAATCACTGAAGATGAGGGGGATTGGGTGTTCTTGCTTCCATGTAAGAACCGTAAGTTTTATGTGATTGACGCAGATGTGAGATGTTAGATACTGAGAGGGGTTTGTTTGGATTCATTGTTCATTTGATGAAAATTGCGGCTTTAGAGGAAAGAAGAGAATGTAAAGTCACACATTTTGTTTCAACAATTGCAAAATAAATTACCTTGATTTTTGAGGTGACACTTCATTTCAGTATTTCCTACATTTAATGCATAAAAAGAAAAGTAATTTTGCACATACAGGTGTGCTCAAAAGATATGACATTTTTATGGATTGCTGGTCTCATGAGGTTTTTGAGGTCTGAAAGACAGGTAAAGCATAATGTCCTGTGTGGATCTTCTAGCTGTTAGCTTACCTCCACTCCCAGGCACAGAATGGGAAGAATATCCCAGATATTTTAATCTAAGATTTGCCTTTGACTCTAGCAGAATGAAATATACATTTTTGCCAAGGAACTAAGATTTCACAGTAGAATCTAGTTAATTAGATAATTTTAAGTTGTCGACAAAGTAACAAAGTGTGGGTAGCATCCTAGGGATGTTTTGCTGTATGATTCAATTTATCAACCGGTAGCAGTGACTATAGACTTTATATTTTATCTCGCATGAAGAAGACTTAGCTAGAGAAGATACCTTCTTTCTTAGATGTATTTGGATTAGCTCTTCTGTGACCATGCCGAACTGCATGAAATTCATTAAACACTTTAGCGTGTGAGGAATTGTTAGAGCAGTCACACGACGCTGCAAGAAAATCAAGAAAAAAGAAACGGGTAGGTTGAACACAGCAGTGAATGGGAGCAAATGTATTTAAGGCAACTCCTTTATTGCAATGTGTCCCTCCCTATTTTAATTAATCTTTTATTGTTTTATCAAGTCCTTTTTGCCGCATGGAATGATGGTTAAAAACTTGCAAATATTACAATAATTATTGTATATACTGAGACTCTGCACGATTGAAAATCCCCATATATCTTTTGCAAAAAGTACATTTGGAATTAGGTTGTTTAGTTATTTGTGCATTGCAAATGCATCCACAATTCCAAAAATGTTAAAAATCCAAACTGAGGTTGGCCACAATTACCTAATTTGAGACAATGAACTCACTGAGTTTTTAGGATGTGTTCACAGTTTTTCTTCTGTCTCTGTTTTAACATTTTGAGTCACTAAAGCTCCATGCTGAAAAGGTCTAATACCTGTGGTTTACAGTCATCTGTTACCCATTCATTAGAGGGGTTTCTCTGAACCACTCCTTATCCTGCCCAGCACTGAGGTTTGAGAAACAACCCACACATAAAACAATTGCAGTCAACAAAACAATCAACCCCATTGTTCTCTGCAGGGATTTACTCCAAAGAGTACAACAACTGGAATTATTTAGAAAACTGAATTACTGCAAGATGGAGCCAGAAGCATACTGGCAAGACTGAAAAAATCATGTTGCATGTTCTCTGCTTGCCTTTAAAAATATCTTTTCATTAAAAACATTAATGAGAAAATATTAATAGAAAATTGCATATGGCAACATTTCAGTGTAAGAATGAGAGCTTGTTACTCAGCTTATGTGATCTACTGTAATACTGCAATATTTTACATGGGATTTCGCATGAATGCACATATTTCCATTTGGACACGATGTATAACTTCACAGCAGAAAAATTTTTTGCACCTTTGTTTGTATCAAAGTTTTATAGATAATTTAGTGAAAATCAGGCTGAGTGAGGATGAGGAACAGCTCTTTTAAGTCACAGGTACCTAAAGCAAGTTATGCAGTGTTTCTCAAGTTACTCCAACATAGTAAAAAGATGACATTCCTGATGCTGTTAATGACATTTAAATAAATGTAATCCAAGCTCTGCACGTTAACAAATGATGTTAGAATCTGGCGTCACACAAGATCACCATGAGTATGAGGATACAGTGTATGCTTTTGGCCATTTTTTGAAGATGGCTATGCCTATAACTCCATTTCAGGGAGTCAGAATAGCTGTGGTTATCCACAAGAAATAAAAAAGGGCAAAACTTTCATTATCTCTCAAGGCACCAGAATTTCCCCCAGAAATTAGACTCATTTCTGGCACTGATTTATACACAGCTACCATTCACAATTGGAGAGTCAAGGCAGGTCAGTATTTATCCTATAGCAATATCTGAGACAGGCTTTTTCTTTTGTAGTCTAATTCTAGTAAACCCAAAAGATAACAGTTATCACAAGATGAGGTTAGCAAAGTCATTTAGATTACAGTTTTCTTGAGAGACCAAAATATAGCACTAAATGCATATTTAGGAACCAAATTAGCCACAGGGTGCATATAAACCTGTATCAGTGAGAGATACCAGTCAAAGACAATGATTAGCTGTCTAAAAGAGAAGAGAATTTTTGCCTAGCTAAACAATGTCTAATATGGCTGTTTGAAAAATTAAATTCTAGGGGATTTGAGCTTGTCTTTTAAAGAGGTTGTGGTGTGAAAAAAACCTCTGGACTGATGTTCAAGTCGGTTATCAGCTCTCTTGATCTGAAAGCAAAGGATTGCCTGGAGTATATTTCAGTAACGTAAGTGACTTAAGCATGGCAGGGAAAGCAATTAAAGAACTTTGGGAGTGAGCAAGTGAAAAAACCCACTTTTTGTTTCTGACCACATGACAAGAGCAACTTGTTATTATTGAATCCGCCTTTTAGAAAAGTTATATTTCATTTCATTCAGAAGTTATTTAATTTACACTGCTGCCTACAGCATGCAGGAAGTAATTAATTTCATCTGTAATTTCATTGTGAATTTCACTATATGAAATTATTTCATGTGACAACAATCTATGCTGGAATGACAGAAGTGTATCCCAGAGTGGGGGGTGCTTATTTCTCTTATTTAGAGATCCTCATGTGCAGGAAAGCTACAATGCATAAGAAAATTAAAGACGCACCAGGATGTGCAACCTTATGAGTGGAACTGATAAATCTACGAGGATAACCCTCTTTACTTTCAAGTCTTTTTTTTCTTTTTTCTCACTTTTGCTAGTAAAGCTTCATAACTAAAGAAAAACAGATATTCACACGTTCTTTTTGAAATTGTTGGAGAATTTTATGATTGCAACTACACATTAAATTAAAAAATACTTTTTTCTATTGATTTTTAGTGGTAGAGAGTCCAGCAATTTTACCTGCTTGTTTAGCATTTTCTCACACTAAAATAAGAGGATTGTAACTGATACTTGACTTTCCTCCCCCACTGCCAATAAAGTTCTAACAAAAAGTGATTAT
>VWZG01007993.1:1616-13320 GCA_013396735.1 Grallaria varia | reverse complement strand
TTTTTTTTAATTTATCAAAGATGAGTGAAAGTGGCAGTAAAAAATTGGCTTCGATTTTAAATGCCAACAATTATTTTTAACGTTGTGCTTAATGCAAAAAGCCACAAAAGGATATGAGTGTAGTCTTCTAGTATGAAATCACAATTGGCTTTCATGCTGCTGTACCTTTATGGCAAAACGGCTTTCCCTCTAGGACCATCAGAGGCATATTGAAAATACACAGTGAGAAGAAAAGTATGGAAGTATGCCAGTGACTTGCAACACAGATCATGAAGACACCAATAATATTTTCGATAAAAGCAAAAATGCACTGACAAAGTGTCATGGCCTTCTTAATGCTATACTAATAAGCAGGAGTACTTTAAATGAAGTCTTCTCTATAGACTGAAAAAGGCTACCTTCTTTACTATGTAAAGGTACTCTTTATATTAAAAGGGTAATTTACAAGCTGCGCTGATTCTGGCAGGGGTAATTTTCTTCATTCTAACTAGTATGGAGCTATGGTTTGGTTTTGTGCTGGAAACAGTGCTGATAATATAGAGATGTTTTCATTATCGCTGAGCAGTGCTTACACAGAGTCATGGCCTTTTCTGCTTCTTGTGAGGAGGCTGGAGTTGCCTAGTTGGTATTTACTTGATAATTCTTATTGCTGGGGCCTTACTGACTACTCTTCCTTGCAAATATACTGTCAGCCAGTGTTTGAGCCTGGAGGCTAATGGGAAGAAATGTCTATGAGAAAGATGTCAATTAACAGTATTTATGGTGTTGTAAACTATGCTAGAGATATTCTGGTACTGACCTAGAGACTGGGGACACTTCTCACATCACCCTATTTGTATGACTTTACTCAGAAGACTTTATATTCTGAGCTCTGTAGTTCAGGGCTCAATAAGCTTTTTGTCTTTAGTACTGTTTGAGTGAGCCTGCCACATCCCATTTTAAGATGTGAACATTTTAATTGTCTTTCTGTAATTTAGCTGAATGGTTAAGGGCTGTATATCTTACTCAGAGAAATTGGAGTTTCCTGTAATTTCTTATCTGAAAATGTGAAATAGGATTGTCTGACTAAAGTTTGGTTGTTTTTTTTTTTTTGTTTTTGTTTGGTTGGTTGTTTTTGGTTTTTTTGTTTTGTTTGGTTTTTTTAAACATTAAAGTGCTCTTCTAAATAATAGGATTATGTAAAAGTCATACAAAGGCAGGGAAGTTATGTTCCGTTATATCTCAAGTTGTCACCTATTGGTAGTTCACTGATGTACAATATTCTACATTTCCCTCTCTGTTACACCTTAATGCTGTGTTTTTGTAGTGGATATTTTAGGTAATGGCTATTGGACATCAACACAGTATCACTGCTATTAAAGCAGTATGGAAAATTGTGAGTTTTTTAAAAATGATGGAAATGTGAATAAAGCATTGCTTATGACCTTTTTATAAATATAACCCCATACATATGAGTACATATATTTTATGAGTAATGCTGCTTTCTATTATCATGATTTCCTTTGGATTTTGTATTTCCAAAAAGAATTGTAATATTTTCTTGTGCAGAATTCTGGTCTGGCACATTGCTTACAGCAGTGGATGTTCAGTACTGTCTATTACCCTGCCTCTGCCAACAACCACAAATGGAATGTTTGTATCTGCTTTGAGCCATGCACCAAATTGGAAACAGTTGTCGTGCTTATATTGTGCCTTCACATTTGACTGATGACAACTACCCTTCCGAGTACAGGAGGTTTTTTATGCCTAATTATTTTTACTGCAGCACTGGGAACTTAAGAAAATCCTGTGAACAAATCTTGGATAACTTGAAGTCAGGAATAATAGGGTAGTGAGAAGGATGAAAAAATGGCAGAAATGTGACTGAAGTCAGAAAACAGCTTCTCCGAAGTACATTGATCCTTTCACTTTGAATATTGTAAATGTTTGAGAAGATCTCTAGTCACTGATTTTTATTTTAATTTCCTTTGTAATTACTCTAAATGTAGCAGACAGTACTACACTTTCCTACGAATTTTCAAATGACATTTTCTGGTACCTCCTCCTCCTTTCCTGGAAGTAAAAAGGTTTTCTATGCATTATATTTGGCTTTTTGGAACTATGCTTCGTAATTTTCTACCAAAAAGAAAGCATTATACTTAGTACTGGCACATTTTTTCTCATATAAATTCTTTTAGTGTAACGAAACCAGTAAGAAAAAGAACAAATAATATTTCTTTACATATTTACCTTTCTTTAAAAAAATATATTGCCGTTCATCTACTTGCAACAAGTATCAGAAACCAGAGATAGTAAGATTAAACCAGATTTTGTACCAAATAAATGGTAAAGCTTTTAATCATAAATTATGCTATTTGCAATCAAACCATGATATTTAAAACAAATTATTTTCTTAATTTATGTCAACATTAAATGACTAAATTAATAAGTAAATTATCTTATTATCGTATTTGCATTCAGTTTGTACTTAACTTGGCTTGCTTTTAAAAACATTTGAAATTTACGTAAAGAAAACTTCGTGTATTCCTGTATAATATAAATATATATAACATTCAGAAATACTTTAAAAAATGCAGTCACAGTTAACCTGACTGCTCATTTAAGTCTAAACAAAGCCATTCTATGGTATCAGTCATTTTCAAGTTGTCATGCATAAGCAGGAATACTTACTGCTTCTTGGAAATGAGATCATGCCCAAGTCAGAAGTTGGTCTGAAAAGATACCATGTTTTAAAGGGAAAAGCATCTGATTTTCTAGGGTTTGAATGAAGCTGCTTTAGGAATAGTAGTCTAAGGTTTTGCTGTGCTTTATTGCCTGTATTTTTAACAGAAGGGAAGTGTATATGGCTGTAGCCATATATATATATCAGAAATATTTGATAAATTGGAAAAATTTAGTCTTTGGAAAATGAGCATCATTTATGAAGTGCCACATATATTCTAACAAATTTTACATGCATATGCTTACTAATATTAAATTGCAAGTGTTTAACTTAAATTCTCATCAGGGTGAACAGTTCTCCTGACTACCTGAGAACGGTGAGTAACCATGTGCAAATAACCTGTGTACTGACATAGCCAATTGCTCTAAGTTGTGGGCCTGCTTTGTCTTTCACAGTAGTTCACAACAGAATATTCAGATTCTGACATGGATCTTAAGAACTTGAGTTGGTAATGCCATTTAAGATCACTGAGAAAGCCATGTAGTTTATCCAAAAACATTTTAAATTAAAAATAAAAGTGTTATGCATTTTATCAGAAACACTATGTGGAACTTATTGCACAAGTCTTACTGAGATCCTTTCCTTATATGTCTGCCTTTTAGAATTTCTTAATTTTTTTGTTCAAGAAGCAAAAGTTCTGCTTACAGCACTTTATTTTGTTTAGTTTTGTAGGGGGTTTGCTTTCAATTTTCAGTTGAATTTCTACTGTGAAGTATATTTTTTAAATTACTTCTGTATTTTTTTCCTAATGCAAGGGATTTTCAGTAACACTGGCTAATGGTGCTGAGTAAGACACAAATGGTGGCATTGCAAAACAAGGTAGCACCTTGTAGTCAGCAAGAGGCAGGACCAGAGCAGGTGCAATACTTGGGGTCAGCACAGGAGAAGGTGCCTAGTCACTGCTCAGCTTAGCTCCTTGGCCCTTGGCAGATGAGTGGATTCCCTGAGAAACTGAAAAAAAATCTAACTGGGTTGTAGAAAATCTATAATTACAGATAATCCATATCCAATTAACACCAATGAAAGCAAGCACTGATATGAACTCTGATTATTGTACCGTGTTGGAATTAGGCTGTGATAAAGGTATGTAGGCTAAGTTTGTTGAGAAAAGAATTTCTCACACAGAAATTAGCCCTAAGTTATTGCCAGTGGATTCCTTCTCTAGAACTCATTGTATCATAAAATCTGTAGTAAAACAGTAAGTACTGTCATAGACAGAGTGCATATATAAACCATATTTAAAGGTGGGCATTTGAAATACTGAAAGAAAAATAATACATTTATAAGCTATGTAAAGTCATCAGAGCCAAGAAAGTAGTAACCCAGCATAGGGTTTCACTTGCTATTCTCTACTACCAGAGAGAATGCAGCATAAAAAGTAGTGAAGTTATATGGGTGTCTGATGAATTTTGAACTGGTAAATTCTGAAAATAAGACAGAGAAATATCAAAGGCCCAAAGGAAACTTCTGTCTACTTTGCTGTTGTGAGGAAAGCTCTGTGGGCAGGCCAGCAGTAGGAATCTGAGTGTAGTAGAGAGAAGGAGTCTTATTGCTGGGGAAAAGATGAGAGTGAAAAGAGAGGAGATCTAGGAAACCTTTTATTGCCCTCGTAACCAGAGCACATAAAAGTGCAAATTTACATATTTGGAATTTGAAGGAGTGTTGGTATGATGTGCTTTTCTGCTTGCCCATTTTGCCTAATGTCTGTTATGTTTCAATAATTCATACACTGAGCTCAATTTTAATTCACCTGCCTCAAGGTAGGATGTATTGATCATTATGGGAACCAAGGGAAGATAAGAAACCTGTTTCATTTCTTCCACTGAAAACTGTATTGTCTTACAGACTACTGCTGCAATTGCATGCATAACTTTGGCAGGCCTTCATTCTGGTTGCTTTGTTAGTGCAACACAGAATAATTAGCAGCATTTCATTAAGAGGCAAAAACTAATGAAAGTTTACTGTTCTTTATAGATGCTTTGTAGATTTGATTCTTCTTTGGTGGGTAAAACTTTTATTCTGTCCTGATGTTTATATGGTATGAACCCTTGTAAGTAAGCTCTTTATTGTTTTTCCTACTACTTTTGTATCAGAAATGTACCAGTGAGCATGTGCCTTGTATGTTAGGGTTATGTAGATTAGTTTATAGTACTGGATTAATTTTAAAGAATCTATTCACACGGTGTTTCATGTGGTTATATTCCAGAGACAAGCATGAATTCATTTATTTGTGGAAAGGGTTTGGTTGTTGTTTTTTTAAACTTCACACAATGGTCTTTTGAAATCATAGCTACTCTAGGAGTGCACAGTGCTTGCCTCCAGACATAATTTTTATTGTGAGCTCTTAAGGGACAGTGCTCTCTGATGCGCAGTAAACGCAGGAAGACTTTTTTAAAGACTCTATTTCTAATGTCTTCTGTAAGAAGATTAGCATAGAATCAGAGAATATATTGAGTTGGAAGGGACCAATCAGGATCATCAAGTCCAACTCTTGGCCCTGTGCAGGACACACCAAGAATCACACCATGTACCTGAAAGTGTTGTTCAAATGCTTTTTTGAACTCAGGCAGAGTGTCTTTATTTTGTTATCAGTATCCTCCTTCTGCAGGAGATGCCTGATGGTGTGCAAGGGCTTAGAAATGCATACCAAAGAATGGTTAATGATGTCTTCTCCTTAAGTTTGCATGTGATGATATGTAGAGCTATCCATATCTCTTGCAGCTCACTGGTACTTCCAGCAATGAAGGAGTATCTGACCAGTAATGAGGGTTTGTTGCTTACACTGAGAAGCAGAGGATCCCTGGCAGGCAGGATTCATTGGTTTTTTTTTTACCTTAAACATTTCTGTGACTGAAGAGGTTCAAGTAGGGGCCTCTTCCTCAGGAAAAGAATTTCATTTGAATGGTAATGATTTTTCCATGTAAAATAATCAGTTAAAATAATAGTGTAAGCAAACAGACAAACCAAACAGTATTGCTAGATAAATTTGTAGTATTTTGGTTTATTTTTTTAATAACCAAGCTAATTCAATTTATGTTTTCTACCAAGATACATCAGCAGTAGGGCATATGACTCCGAGTTACAACTTGGAAGTATAATGAAAGGAAACAGGGATCTCCAAAATCCATTGTGCTTAAGCAAAAATAATCAGATAAATCAGAACCTCTGCAGAACTGTAAGAATTTGACATATTAACTTGCTTGGCCAACTTGTTACCCCTAAACCTCCTATTCTATAGTATAATGAAAAATTAAACCACCACAACATCAATTTTTTTTTTTTTTCCCCAGCGTGGGACTAAAATGGCACCACCTGGAACCTTTCTTTTATATTCTGTGTGTTAACCTGATTCTATGATCATTTTGGTTTGAGGCTTAGATCCTCTGTTGCCTTCATATTGTTTTAATAATAAAAAGGATGGATATTTTGCTAGCAGAGTATTTGCTTTTCATATAGAAACATTGACTGATGGAATTTTTGTTGTGGATTATCTGCTATTGCATAAAGTTTTTATTTATTTAAAGTTTTTATTTATTTATTACATGGGAGATGGTCAGTCTGGATTTCCTTAAACAATTCAAACTGAGCTAAATGCTTGGCATTTATTGCTAAAAGAAAGCTAAAGGAACCTTTAGGGTGATCTCTGTAGACAGAGGTATATGCTAACTTTCAGTCATTTGGCTTGACAGAAAAAGTGAAGCAGTGATGGAAGCCTATCTGTCTTCACAGTGAATATTACATATCTTGTTGTTCTGGAAATTTTTTCCCAAGATAAAGAAAACATTATATAGTTTTGCTTTGACTCACATCTGAAGTGAATTTTAGAGGTTCTTCAAACAAACCTCAACAGAATGTATTCACCATAGTTCAAACCTGAATTTCTTCTGCTTTCCCTGATTGCATCTCAGTGTTTCATTTTGTCTCCCCAGTTGTTTTCAAATATAGTTAAAATTATCACCACAAGGTGGAGTTCTGAACTTTCCAGTATGAACAATCTCTCCATCACATCAGCAGGGAGCAAATGTAATTCTTCTTCCCTATCATACTTCAGTTAAATCCAAAATTTGCAAAAGTGTTAATAGGTATAAACATTCAATAGAAGACAACAACTTTGGAACTACTTATATGGTCTATCTAGGGTCTTAATATGGAGTTAGTGCTGGTTTTAAATTTGTACTTTTTAATATCGTCATGTATGTACATAGTTGACAGTCTATGAATATTTTTTTTCCATTTTTCTGTATTGACTAAGAACCACAGTTTGCAGCACATCAAAGACATTCCTCCAGATGATCTTTTTAGTGCTTACAGAGAAAGAATTTTCAGTCACATAGATGTTTAAATGTTTTGGAAGGAAAATCTACACTTATCACCTATATAAACCATGAATTTTTATAATGTGGGGTTTGGTAAAATTAATTGGCTGTTGAATTCTATTTTGCATGCTCAGTTGTTGAGAAAAATGTATTTCTTGCTTTGATGCTCTGACAGGATTTTCAAACACATAGAGATTTATCAAACACATAATTTTGAAGGAATTTCTTTGTCTTTTATTAAAATAGTAGTTTATAAAATCATCAGCGTTTCTAGTTCATTCTAAATGACTAATTTTACATATGTGTAACTCAGAACTCAATTTTGAATAGTTTAAATGTCTTTTAAACATATGTCTCTAGAGTCTGAATATGATGGTAGCCCTCTTGTTTCAAGAGGTGATTAACTGCTGGAATTAATTGGTGGGGTTTAAGTAGTACAACAGCTGCTGTGGTGGGTTGTGGTGCTGAAGGGACAGCTCATGGCAGCGCGAGGGAGCGGTGCTGCAACGGGAGCATGGGGCAAAGGGCATAGAAAGCATTAGCATCTAATTACTATATAGAAATAATCAGACAAGAGCTTTTGAAAGTTATTTTATAATAAATGTTATTGATTACAAACCACCATTTGTAATGTTATTATTCCTTATGGAACACACTACATCCTCTGGGATCGTGGAAACCTTTAAAAGGATTGTGATAAAGTCCTTCCTCTAAATGTTCTCTAAATGTTTCTGCTTTAATGCTTGAGAGAGAAAGCAAACTAAGGCATTGCTTTGTTTTATTTATTTATCTTTTCCTTCAATTTTTTGCATAAATTTATAGCATGGTGTGATATGCTTTGTTTTGGAATGTGATTTTACTCTGTTACATTACTCACTAGTGATGAAAAGTCCAAATTATTAATCTTAATTGAACAAAATAAAACCAGAAAAATTTTAAAGATGCAATTAACACTTTGCTCTAATTTCCCTTAACCTGTTGACTCAGTCATTAGGAATTTAATCTCTGATATTTTGAGCAAACTTTGAAAATCATTATAATATTTGCATTTTTTATATAGTATGTGCATGTTCTACATGGGTTTTAAAATGTTCCCTTAAACCTCCAGTTTTAGCAATAATTACTGTTAGATGCCTAAGTTTAAACTTTTGGTAGTGTTTTGAAGATCTCTGTTTCTTAGTCAGGTAGGTGTCATTTTCATATAAGCATGTAACATAAATAATATATAAAGTTTTGGAGCAAAAACATGCTATCCACATAGCTTATTGCCAGGACTCATATGGAGTTGACTGCAGGATATTTCTGTGGACATGGAAGCCCACGGAAGAAATATCTTTGCTGTGGTGACCTGTAGATACATCTGTTAGCTGGTATTGCACGCTACTGTTAAGCTGAACAACAGCTTCTGTCACACTTTTTGCTTCAGAACAGCTCCCGTTGGTTTCTTCAATTTTGGTTAAGTTTTGATTAAATTATTATGCTAAGACAAGAGACAGTGGGCATAATTTGCAATACAAAAAATGTAACTTTTACTTTTATGTGTAAAGGTGATTGAACCCTGGAACAGGATGTTCACCAGGTTGTGGTGATCTGCATTCTCACAGAGAAAGAGTTCTGAGTGACCTGCATCACCAGCTGACCCTGCTCTGAGCAGGGAGATTTGATTAGAGGATATCCAGAAGTTCCTTCTAACTTCAACTGCTCTGTGATTCTATGAGTCTGTGAAATTAGAGGAAGTTATCTGTATTTTCCAGTGAATCGAAGCTACTTGAGGCAGTCTCATGTTTTCGGTTTGCAATTCTGTGTGGTATCTAGCAGTGATTCCTTGCATTTTTCTCACTCATTGGGCTGTTGTTTTCTGTGCGAAAACAGAAAGACTGTGGGCTTTCCCACACTCAGCCACAGCCGCAGAACAAACCAAACAAAACTAAAAGTAACAGAAAAAATCACCGTACAACTAGATTTCTAAATGTCTTTCAGAATTGTCTTGCCATATAAAAGATTATTGATGCAAACAATGAATGTAACACCTTTCACTTGAGAGAATGGGTTTGCTTTGCTTGTACCATTCTCTAAGATCTTACCCCTGTATGTTGTTGTCAGTCTGTTAGCTCCTGGTAAAATTAGCGTGTTGCTGATCATGACCAAATGTCAAGTGAAATTTTATGGAGTTTTTGTGCACTGAGTCATCATAAATCCATTTGCTGGTTATGTCAATAGTGGTTGTCCATTTTAAGTGAAACCATCCATTTTAGCTGACACTCTCAGTTCCGAGTCTCTTTTCACTGATATGATCATCCTGTAAGGAATCATGAGTGCTATTGTCTAAACCATCATGACTAGCTGGGACTTACGGCTTGCCTAGCTCCATATGTTCATATTTAAGAGCTTAACTTTCAGTTTCCAGTATGGGATTCCTGTGGCTTTCTTCATTAGTGTTTGGCCAGGCATTCCACAAACTTCACAGCAGAGGGCCCTTGCTAACATCTTGTAAGTGGGCTCTCTGGTACCCACTTTAACTTCAGTAGTCTTGCTTTCCAGATTGTCTGAAAAGCATCCTGCAGGTTCCTGCACATTCTAGGCAAAGGCTGATTTTCTCCTCGAGTGAGGACTTTGTTCCATGTGTGTACTTTTGGACTTGCCTTACGATGCAGGTTTTTCATTAATCCTTTGTACTGTCACTTCCAAACTGCACATAAATATAGCCATTCTAATAACCCATACTCCAAGTGAAAAGGAATTTTTTTTTGTGTAAGGGACCATACTTCTTAGCAGCAGATATGTAGGCTGCTATTTCAAAAAGTCAAAATACATTTGTTGATAATAATATGGCTTTTGTATAATTTCAGATAACTGAGTAGTGTCTCCCAGTCAGCTGTATATCTCTGTATATCTCCAGAGGGAATTATATCTCCAAGAGGGTGCTCCACGTTTAAAGTTTTACTTTAGTCCTTTGTTAGAAATGGTTCCTCTACTCCTGTTTGACTGCATTTCACCTGGAACTAGGAACTATTTAATCACATTATTCTTTCATTTGAGCGCACTTCCAGTGATCTCCATTCATTCTCTATTTCAACAGTCTCAAAAGAAAGGAGACAAACTGATGGCACGGGTTACTTTTTTTTGTCTTTCATGTGACTTTTTTTTTTTTTTTTTTATGAAACAGAATGAGCCATATGCAACAGATTAAATCAGAGCAGGTTTTTTTGCATGTGCAAATGTGAACAGGTAGCTGTGGTAGTAGTGAACAGGCAAAAAAAATCTTGCCCCGTACTTGGGAGAACCAGAAAAAACGAAAAGCTATTCCAGCAACCTAAATGAGCACCTAAGCTCTTTAATAGCAAGAGTCTCTTTTACTCTAATCTGATAATTTTGTTAATGTACAATCTGTCTTCCTAATTTTTCTATTGCTCTGTGTGGAAGTTTGACCCTGGGCAAAACCAAAACAAAGCAACACCGTGCAGAACTTCCCAGCAGCAGCACAGCTTCCCCCCCCNTATATACACCCAAGGAAAACAGATAAGGCACTGCATTACCCAAATAGTGAAGTGACCAGCCCCGAGCTGCGAACCTTCCCCCCAACCACCTGCCCGACGAGAGACTGACCCGGCCGGAGGAGAGACTGCACCGGAGAGGCTGACCCAAGGAAGCGTCCGAGGACAGTCTGTGTCCCAGAACTTCCTCCCTCACTCCTCTATCCCATGTGATGTGAGATAGTAGGGAATACCTATGATTTGTCAATGTATGTCACCTGACTTGTTTCCCAGGAAGGCCTAAAAAACAACAAACCTAGCCAAAGCCTAAAATTTAAAACCACCACACTCTGGTAATAAAAATGTTACTAAAAATTACCCAGAAGTACACACTCATTGCAGTTTTCTGATCCTGTAGTGAGGGTATGAGGAGTTTAAATCATATTTTATCTAAATTTGGATCTTTATGTAGTATGTAGGGAACAGCTATCTGGCCTCTAAGAATAGAATGTTCCTCAACATGCTAAGGTTGCTAAAGGTAGACACATCAGGAATTTCCAGTCCAAGTAGGGGTGGGTGATTTTAAAAGCATACAGGAGGAACAGAGGGAGGGCTGAAAGAGAGGGACGTGATGGAGAAAGGAAGGAAGGAGAAGAAAGAAAAGAGGAAAGGGAAAGTAACAGGAATGGGGAGAGAGGGAATATACACGATTCTATAATAGGGATTCTTGGACAATAAGTGATCTGAATAAGTGTTGGTACTATTTTTACAGTGATATGTGTTAGGCTAAAATGGATCTGAGGACACAGTCTAGTCTATCCTCTTATGTGAATTAAGATCACTCCAATCAGTATTTATTTAACTTAATCATGTATTGAGATGTAGATTCCAGCTCCATTATTTAACTGTCTTAATAGCCGGGCTGTTTTCAACTAGCATCTAATATAAATCCCCTTTCCTATACTGGTAGCTTGAATTAAAACCAGTCTAATTTATCAACATCCTTCCTAAAAGAAGAAGCCACAAACTGAGAAAAGTGCTGTTGTTAGAACTTCAGGAGACAATATTTTCCTTGTCTTTTGTTTCTGCCAATGAATTCCACTTCGTTACAACAACAGAGTACTTTTTGGGTTATTATTCACTTTGTGATCCACTACAGCTTCATGTATTTTTCCATTATTTGTGCAGTTGTC